>PVJC01017245.1:0-32753 GCA_004026665.1 Murina feae
ACAATAACAAAAAAAAAACACACAGAAATAAATGATCACATTTACTGTGAAAGTATGAAGAAGTTAGATTGCCCCAGATATTTAATTAGAAAATTTAACTATGTGATGGAGGTCTTAGGTGATAGAATGTGCCTATTGCAGAGGAACTTTTAGTGGCTGTGTAATGCATTTAAACCTCTATGGCATCCACAGTACTGAACTAGATGTAGAGAAAAGCAATGGATAAATAAGCAGTAGAAGGTAAGAAGTAATTTACTACATGCCTTCATGTAGGGACATTAGTTTCTAATTCATATTCCAGGAACAGCAATGTGTTTATCAGGTAGGTTTCACATGTCATCAGTGTGGCAGTGTGGCAGTGTGAAGTCAGGAAAAAGGAAAGAGGTGGACTTCAATTTTTCTCATCTACTAGTCTCCTGTTCAGCAAAAAATGCCCATTATAAGAGGGAACCGCAAAGGTAGATCACAGTGATGTATCTGTTTTTATTTCCCTTTCTGCTTCTTATCCTATTGCCTTGGCTAGGATCCAAGACTGAGACACCATATCCCTAGATGATTTTATACCAAGGAACAAACATTATCTAAAGAAAGTATCTTTTTTTTCCTTTAAATATATTTTCATTGATATCACAGAGGAAGGGAGAGAGAGAGAGATAAGAAACATCAATAATGAAAGAGAATGATTGATTGGCTACCTCCTGCATACCCCACATTGAGGCTTCACACTCAAAACCCAGGAATGTGCTTTGATCGGGAATTGAACCATGACCTCCTGATTCATAGGTTGATGCTCAACCACAGAGCCACACAGGCTGGCCCTAAGAAAATAACTTGAAGATGATCCTTCTGATGAGACTGATTTCCCTAATTTGATCATCACCAAAAAGGAGACGTTTTTTCCTACTCTGTTATTCACCTTAAGTTCACAGTCAGCCCAATCTGAATTCCCTGCCCCAAGCACTCCATTTCTTTTCTTTAAACATATTTTATTGAACTAATTGAGATAACATTGGCTAATAAAACTGTACAGGTTTCAGGTATAGAATTCTATAATTCACCACCCAAAGTCTAGTCTCTTTCTATCATCATTTATCCCCCCATTTACCTTCTACAACCCTCACGTTTCCCTGTTAGTTGCCATATGTTGTCTATGTCTGACTTTACTTATGTTCACTTAATCCCCTCACATTTTTTTACCCCTCCCCCAAACTCCCTCTCCTCTGACAGTTGTCCAAGAAATCCCTTTAGAACAGAACATAGAAAAGGTTAAGCTATGTTTTACCACGAACACTACTTAGATCTTTAAAATCTATTAGGAAGAAATAACTGCCTCAGATGTTCTATTAGGGCAGAGAACAGCTTGCTATCTGGGCCACAGGTTTTACACGACGAGGGAAAATGATTACGGGCTTCCAAAACGTCAAAATAGTTTCAGAAAGCTGCCCTTTCTGAATGTATAAATGCTATTTCAAAGACTAATGGTAATAATTATGGTAGAAACCCACACTCAAAAAAATACAACAACAAATAGCTTTCATGATAAAGAATAAGAGAAGCCTCTGTGGAATTATTATTTTCCTGTTGAATCTGACACTTTCAGCTTGCAAACATGTCCATAATTATTTGACAATTGATCTGCACTGGAAACACTGTTCTCAGTTCCCTTGAGTCAGATTAATATGCATTATGTTTTGTACCAACAGTCTTTTTGACTGTCATGAGAACTGCCATTAGAACAAGACCACAACTCGGTAGTGACTAGTGATCTTACTTTATTTTTTTTAATATATTTTATTGATTTTTTACAGAGAGGAAGGGAGAGGGATAGAGAGCTAGAAACATCGATGAGAGAGAAACATTGATCAGCTGCCTCCTGCACACTCCCCACTGGGAATGTGCCCGCAACCAAGGTACATGCCCTTAGACCAGAATCAAACCTGGGACCCTTCAGACTGCAGGCCAATGCCCTATCCACTGAGCCAAACTGGTCAGGGCATAGTGATCTTACTTTAGTTATTACCAACTTTTTTTGCAGAATAGCAACCTTTCTGTAGTGACTGTAGAGCAATATACCTTACCCCGCCCCCCCCCTTTCACTGTTGATGGGTTAGCTATAAATTTTGTTGCCTTTTAAAGGCATTTTTTTAACCTGAAATATTATAGAACTATTTATCCGAAATCCTTCAATGACTGAAGGATCAGTGTTTCATATTTGTTTTTTTGTTTTTTAAAGGAGGCTAACATGCACAGTAGAGGGCTTAGGAAAAACCCGTATGATATAGGGAGAGTCTTTTACACCACAGAGGGAAATACTCTTGAAACACACAATAGTGAAACTTTAGCAAAATACTGTCATATTTATAGAAATATTCAACCAGATTTTGAACTAGTTAACGATTTATGGTTATTAGTCACTGAGTAGTGGAGAAACAATTACCATTACATGATCTTAGAGCCCTCACCTCCTTATAGACAGTTGAATTATTCTTTC
This sequence comes from Murina feae, assembly GCA_004026665.1. Taxonomy (NCBI): domain Eukaryota; kingdom Metazoa; phylum Chordata; class Mammalia; order Chiroptera; family Vespertilionidae; genus Murina; species Murina feae. The sequence goes on from PVJC01017245.1 coordinate 2,492, forward strand.
TCTCTCTCAAATATTTCAAGCTGTTTAACTATATATAAATCCTACATTAATAAAGTGGCCATAGGTGAGAATATCCTGAGCTTCTGTTAAATATATGAGTAAGCATTGCCCATAGGTAAGAGTGTGAACATTGTAGTTAGACAACATATACTCAGATTCCAGCTCTGCCACTTCCTAGCTATATGATCTTGGAAATGTTAATTAGCAAGTTTAAGCTTGTTTCCTTACCTACACGTAGTAGTAATTAGTTCTTATATTGCAGCATTGCTCCAAGGATTAAGTGAGCTCATGCTTGTAAGCAATAAGTAATGTGCCTATTCCATAGCTTCTATTCAATATGTTGCTTTGTTGCTGTTGCTGTATTGCTGCTGCTGCTGATGATGATGCTGATACTATGATAGGTACTATATTAAACCTTTACTATTTCAACTTCAAGGCTAAGAAATCTAGTAAGTTAAGCAGGCTGAACTAACTAAGCACACTGAGAAGTTTAGATTTGGTTTTCAGAATTTTGAGGCACATTTTTCCTTCAGTCAGAATTAATCTTTCACAAGTAAGTGATGTCAGTTAGACCTGCATTTGAAGATGCATAGTGTGTTTATTTGGACCCTGTTAGCTTTCAGAGTCCCCCTTTTTTCAGAGGGTCCTGTGTTTAAGCTTTCTATTTCATAGACGCTAAATGTTGAGTACTTAGTCTGTTATAATTCCCAAGAGTGTAATGGCACAGTGTAGAGAAATATCTAGACTTAAATTCCAATTCTTCCAATAAATACCTGGGTTTTTATTTTAGAAGTTATTGAGTCTTGTTAAGCCTCTGTTTCTTTACAAATGCATACAATGGTCTTTGAAGAAGCATTTTTAAATGTTTAAATTATCAGGGCTTGGATTGAGACAGACTTGGGTGTCAACACAGATTCCACCATTTTGTGGCAATATGACAATGGGTAAAATAATTGAACTCTATAATCATCAGTTTCTTCCCACTATAAATTGGGATGGTAAATGTAACTACTACATTACAAGATTTTTTAAATAAATAAAATACCACGTGAAAGAGTTGGAAATGGTCTCACAAAAATATATCTTCAATAAGTATTAGCTGTTATATGCCTGGCTGGTTTGGCTTGGTGAATAGAGTGTTGGCCTGTGGACGGAAGGGTCTCAGGCTCAATTCCAGTCCAGGGCATGTACCTGGGTACAGGCACATCCCCAGTGGGGAATGTGCAGGAGGCAGCTAGTCGATGTTTTTCTCTCATCGATGTTTCTGACTATCCCTCTCCCTTCCCTCTGTAAAAAATCAGTAAAATAAAAAATATATACCATCCAATCTAATAAAAGAATAATATGCTAATTGTGTCACTCTGCTACATCCCAAGCAACTCCCACCAGCCAATCAGAATGACTATATGCAAATTAAATCAACCAAGATGGCAGCCGGCAGCCACAGAGCTGGAGTAAGCAGGTGACTTGGTTGCCCCGACGATAGAGGCAGCTAAGGTTCTCGCCTCCCTAGGCCAGCTGTGGCTTCTGCTCAAGGCAACAAAGTTTCAATTATAGAAGATAAATAAATCCCAGATACTTGCTTCCAGCCAGCCTTGCTGGGCGCTTGGGTCGCTGGGGGACTGTGGCCAGCCTGCAAACAGCCATCAGTTCCTTACCCAGGCTGGCCAGGTACTCCAGCAGGGACCCCCTACTCTGAAGGGAGTGTGGCCAATCTAAAAACTGCCCTTAGCCCCTCACCCAGGCTGGTCAGGAAGCCCAGCAGGACCCCCACCCTGATCCAGGTCACCCTTCAGGGCAAACCAGCCAGCCCCCACCCATGCACCAGGCCTCTATCCTATATAATAAAAGGGTAATATGCAAATTGACCCTAATAGTAGAACCACTGGGAATTACTGGTCACTATGACACACACTGACCACCAGGGGGCAGATGCTCAATGTGGGAGCTGCCCCTGGTGGTCAGTGCACTCCCACAGGGGGAGCTCTGCTCAGCCACAAGCCAGGCTGACAGCTACCAGTACAGAAGTGGTGTGGGAGCCTCTCCAGCCTCCTCAGCAGCACTAAGGATGTCCAACTGCAGCTTAGGCCTGCTCCCAGCTGGCAAGTGGACCTCTCCCAAGGGCCCCCCCGGGCCTCCAGGGGGATGTCTGACTGCCAGCTTAGGCCTGATCCCCCGGGTGCAGGCCTAAGCCAGCAGGTAGACATCCTCCAAGGGGTCCCAGACTGCGAGAGGGAACAGGCTGGGCTGCAGGATCCCCCCAAGTGCACAAATTTTTGTGCACTGGGCCACTAGTTTATTATAAATTAGTAGAGAACTCAGCTGGAAATAATTAATTTTCTTCCTTTCTCTTCTCACTTTGAAAAAAAATGCTGGATTGTGTGACTCAGTGGTTGAACATCAACCTTTGAATCAGAAGGTCAAAGTTTGATTCCCAGTTAGGGCACATGCCCAGGGTTTCAGGCTTAACCCTTAGTGGGAGGCATACAGGAGGCATCCAATTAATGATTCTCTCTTATCACTGATGTTTCTATCTCCCTCTCCCTCTTTGTTCCTCTATGAAATCAATAAAAAAATTTTTTTTTTTAATTTAAAGAAGTTGTTTGCCTTGGAAATGCTTAAATCTAAATTGGTGAAGCAGATTCTCCAATGGTCAAGATGTTCCTAAAACATCTTGAAAATCAGAAGCAGAGAGTGGGTGACTCATAGTTGATGGCAGCCTTGATTAGAAACAATGGACAATATACTTATTAAAATTGATTTTTCATGTGTTGTGCCGTTTCCTATGAAAAGACACTTTCAATAACTATGAGAATAATTTTTGACAAATGAAATCTTCAATCTATTATTCATAGAGTCACTTCTCAATTTTCTTTTATCATTATACCACATTTGTAATGAGTAACTGGAGGAGCTTTCTACTTTTCTTTCTCTTTCTTTTAGATGTTAATGAGGCATTTCAGAGGTTGCAGAGCTAATTTTTCTATCACTGATGTTAGAAAGTAAACTTAAAAAAAACAAGCTTAACTTAAGTGGAAGTGTTTCTCTCTGTGTATATGGGATATTTAATTGCACATAATTTATCAACTGAAAAGGTAAAGGTTGTATTCAAGCTAGTTTAAGACTTAGGAAACTGACACTTCTTCACTCAGCATGTCAAAGCCACCCATTATAGGAGTCACTGTCCCTTTCTCTACTCACAATCACATATTTACCATGAATCTATAGATTTTTCTTTTGTTCTCTTGCAAAGTGTAGAATCTTTCCTGGCACACAGCAACACTAAATGACTATGTATAGAATAGATAAGTAAGTAAATGACTGAGTAAATTTGAACTTGAAAAGAAAAGAGTGTTTATGATAATTAAGATATCCTTCAGATTTATGATGCAATATAAATTACTGCACAGAATAAATTTATTAAAGTGTTTCTTATTTAACATTCATACCACATAACATGTTTGATTGCACATGTTAAGTACACACAGATTTATGGAACCTTTGGCTGAGCACAGCAGAGTTGGTGGCAGTCTAGAATACAAACTGCCATTAACTTTGGGAAATCAGAGTAGACAAACTCTATAAACCAGAATGTGTCTGTGTGCATGTTAGTGAATGAGTCCCAGAATCACTTCCAGCTATTATCTCTGTCCAAAAAGATTAATTACACTCATTGTCCAAAAAGACCTGCTGCTCTTACCATGCCACCATATTAAATATCATCCTAAATCATAAGATCACAAGCTATGATCTTTTATAATCATTGGATTGGAAATTCAGGACATGTGTCAAAATTAATTTAGTCTAATCATCTGATTTTATAAGTATAGAAACTAAGACCAAGAAAAATGAGGATTTTGGGTCAAGGTCTTATAAGTATTTTCAGAGAAAGCATTTTCCAAAGCCATTTCCTAATTTACATCCAAAATATTTTACAACACCATGTTTCTAAGTAAGACATTTTTACAAGTCCACTTAATTAAAAGAAATCATAAATATTTTTAATATCTACCCCACAAAAGGTGGTAAGCAATCAATGATTTGGATTTTTCCCTTGCACACATTTTTGAGCTCTTGAAAGAAAACTACTGCAGATATCTAAATCAATTCTTCAAATCTAAAGTAATTTCCTTCTCCTTTTTGTGGTTGCTATTTTCTTTTAACTTTCTAAAGTTGAGCTTTTCCTAACTCTCTTCCAGGGGTCAAGTTTTGAAATAAAGTGTTCCAGTAATTTATTTGTATGCTCTGTACAAATAAGGTACAGTAATAAGGGTTCCCTATAAAATAACACATTTTAAGAGTTTCTTTTTACGTTAGAGTACAAAAAAAGAGTGATCATTAAATCTGGAGGCATATATAAATATATTTTTGTTCTGTAAATAATATCACTAACATTAAATTTGCATATACACCCACATTTTGAGATATTTTAACCAACTGTTAACTTTTCATCTAAGGGCACAAGCCAAAAACCTAAGAGTGATTCTTGACTCTACCCTTTCCTTCATTCCGATAACCAATTTTCTTTTGATTTTACCTAACGAATACCTTAATTTGTCTATTTTTAAAATTTCCTCTATACCGTATTAGTCAAAATTGATAAAATCTCTCACATGAATAATTGCCATAGCCTTACAATGCAAAATCAACTGTTTATCATGTTGCTTTAATCATTCCAATGTCTTCTTTGTATCTACACTAATAAAACAGAAACATGCACATTGGTGTCACTCCACTACACCCCAAGCCATGCCCACCAGCCAATCAGAGTGACTATATGCAAATTAACCCAACCAAGATGGCTGCAGGCAGTGGAGCTGGAGCAAACATGAGGCTTGGTTGCCCCGGCGATGGAAGAAGCCAAGCTTCCCACTTGCCCTGGCTGGTTGTGGCCTCCACTCAAGACAACAAAGTTTCAATTATAGAAGATAAATAAATCCCAGATACTTGCTTTCAGCCAGCATCTCTAGGAGCTTGGATCATTGGGGGACAGGGGCCATGGCCAGCCTGCAAACAGCCATGAATCACCTCACCCAGAATGGCCACACTCTCATGGGGTCAGGGTCTCTGCTGGGGGGCTTGCCCAGCCTGTAAACAACCATCAGCCACTCAGCCAGACTGGCCAGGCACCCCAGTGGGGACCCCCACATTCAAGGAGCTGTGGCCAGCTTGCAAACAGCCATTAGCCCCTTACTCAGGCTGGCCAGGAACCCCCACCCTGATCTGGGACACTCTTCAAGGCAAACCAGCCGGCCCCCACCCATGCACCAGGCCTCTATCCTATATAATAAAAAGGTAATATGCAAATTGACCCTAACAGCAGAACAACAGGGAATGACTGGTCACTATGACACACACTGACCACCAGGGGCAGACACTCAATGCAGGAGCTGCCCTCTGGTGGTCAGTGTACTCCCACAGGGGGAGCTCTGCTCAGCCACAAGCTAGGTTGCCAGCTGCCAGTACAGAAAAGGTGATGGAAGCCTCTCCTGCCTCCTCATCAGCACTAAGGATGTCCGACTGCAGCTTAGGCCTGCTCCCTGCCAGCAAGTTGACACATCCCAAGGGTTCCCAGGTTGCCAGAGGGATGTCTGACTGCCAGCTTAAGCCTGATCCCCTAGGGAGTGGATGTAGGCCAGCAGGTGGACATGTCCTGAGGGGTCCCAGACTGGGAGAGGGCACAGGCTGAGCTGAGGGACCCCCCTGAGTGCACAAATTTTTGTGCACCAGGCCTCTAGTTTTCAAATAAAAGTAAAAACCCCAATTCAGCTTAAAATGCTCATTTTAATATGACCCTAAATATTTTTTCAGTTACATCTCACAACATGATCTGTTTCCCTATATACTCTAGATTTGGCAAGATTTAGTTCCTTTATATTTGCAACGATCTTCCTTGCTGAATATACTTTGTAACTCTGTTAGAATTACCTTCCTCTCCTTTTATCATTTGACTCCCAGAAATGATCATACTTTAGCTTAAGTACTCCATCTTTATATAGGCCTAAACCTCAGTTATAGGTACTCTTTTAGAGTAGAAATAGACATTTGTATTTGCATTATTGTGATTCATAATTATCTGTCTAAACAGAAAGCTACATGAAAGCATGGACAGACCGTGCCAGTTTTGACTCATAATTCTATGCACATATCTAACCCACAGAAGTTACACAGAAAAAGATTTATGAAATCAATGAATAATCTTTGCTTTGGCTGAGATATTGCATATTTAATCTAAGCCTACAGTCATTATAAACAAACTAGGGGCCTGGTGCACAAAAATTTGTGCACTCTGGGTGGGGGGGGGGGGGGCGGTCCCTCAGCCCGGCCTGTGCTCTCTCCAAGTCCGGGATCCCTTGGGGGATGTCCACTTGCTGGTGTGGCCAGCCTGAGTGAGGGGCTGAGGGCTATTTTCAGGCTGCTCACAGCCCCTTCAGGGTTCGTGTATTGAGGATGGGGGGCTGGTGAGCGCAGGGGCGGACACTTTGCTCCGGGCGGCCCACAATCGCACACATCTGGAAGGCTCACTCCGCTATGCAAACACACCGCCCCAGCCCAGGGGCGGGCGCTCCGTGCCAGGCAGCAGACCGGAGGTGGGCACTCCACACAGGGTGGCGGATGCTCGCACACAGCCCTGTGGAGGACCCTGTCGCTGAGTGGACACATCTGGAGTGGAGTGCTGGCCCCCTGGACCTGGGCTGGGGGGTGGTGCTCAGCACCAGGCAGCAGACACTCCCACATGGCCCCGCGGGGGCCCCTGCCACTGAGCAGACACACCCAGCACAGAGCACTGAGCAGCAGACTGAGGCCAGGCGCTCCGCGCTGGGTGGCAGACACTCACACAGGGCTCTGCTGAGGCCCCCACCACTGAGTGGTCACACCCGGCGCTTGGCATCAGGCAGCGGACTGGGGGCAGGCGCTCTGCGCTGGGCAGCAGACGCTTGCATACCCATGGGGGCCCTGCCGCTGAGCGGACACACCATGCGGGAAGCACCAGGCGGCTCACGATCTTACACGGGCAGCAGTGGACACAGCTGAGGTGAGGGGACTGGGCGCCGTCATCTTGTGGCTATGGGCGTGGCCATCTTTGTCTTGGAGTGATGGTTAATTTGCATATTACTCTTTTATTAGATAGGATAATGTTTCCTTTAGACTCAGACTCTGGATGGATCATACAGTTGCTATGATAAAGGTGGATAACAATTGCCAAAAATCTCAGTTCCTTATACAAGTATAATAATTTATTTCATGCTTATGGGTTTGTATGTAAACTACACTTTGATTAATCGCAGCTAGGTTTACTTACTGGGCTGGGGTAGACTGCTGGCTTTGGGTCAAGTTTAGGTCCGCTGCAAGGCTTTCTGGGCAAGCATGCTTTCTGACCGGTCAGCAGTTTTAAGAAGGCTGGTGAGATTTTACCAAGCCTTCTCAATCTTCATCTTGAAGTTGTCATTTTGTTTTATTTTTGCCACCAGAAACAATTATATTTATTTGGTCTGTGAAGCTCTTATTTTAGTTCACATACCATTGTGTAAAGCAATTCCCTTGACAAAGCCCAAAATTAGTGGGCAGGAATAATGTGGACAAATATTGCAATCTACACAGCTGACAACATTTTAGAAAACTGAAAATCTAAATTATTGTTAAAAGAGAGTCATCATGGGCTGAAGACACTTTTAAATAAAATATCTACTCAGGGTAGATGCTCTGTACTGCCCTAGAACCTGGGTATGACCTTTGCATTTACTTGAAATATTGCTCAGAAAACACATTTCATGCCAATGCATTCACTTGGATTCCATACTTGTAAACATTTCTCTCACCCTCTTTGGGTTATTATGAAGTGTTTCTTTCTTCAGTACAGTTCTAGCTATGTAACACATATCCTGAATTTGCAACAAAATGTCATGACAGTGTCCCTTAAGCCAATATTAACTGATAATTCTCACACTATTTTCCTGCTGCTATTCCCAACCCTAATGATAAATCCAGTTAAACCACTGGTAAGGGCAAACCTGTCCAGGAATCAGAAAATTGACTGATCTGTACTCCTACTAGAATCATAGTCTATTAATTTGGAGATTAGAGGGGACACTATTTAATATACATTAATTCTGCTATGCATTTATATTAAAATGTGGACTGTATCCCAGTAGCATTTCCCCAGTTCCTGACAGTAGTGAGTTTCCAATTAGTCTTACTTATAGACATTATAACATCACTGACATTCTCAATATTCTTATAAATCTATCACAAATCAGTCAATCTGAACACAAGACAATCAATGAATGTTCTTTAAAAAAACTGAGTGTCTTGGACAATGAAATTGTACTTCTGTGCATATATAACAAGTTGGTTTCCCTATGTTACTAAGTGTATGTGTTCTAGGACTTAGAGGAAAATTAAAATTGTTATCACACAGTAAAGTGATATTGAAATAACAAAACAACCACACAAAAAACCCTTCCATATTTAAATGAAACAAAACTTTATTACCATCCCCATTGCAATGTTTCTTTCAATCCAGCTATAACATCCCAGCCAGCCAGTGGGCCTCTGTCAGGCGAGGGAGGGTGCAGGGAGGGAAGGAAAGGACGGATGTCGGCAGCGTCCAAGGGAACCACCACACAAGTCCACATACATACTTTCTGAGTTCTCCTGGGGCTGTGGCAAGGGCCCAGTGCAGCACCAAGGGAGGGTCATGGCTAACTGAGACAGCCAGGAACTAGGACGCTTCTCACCCTGGAGGACTGGATCCTGGAACAACACACTCAACTCGATGACTTCCAGGAAGCTGGAGATTGATGGGGCTGAACTTCTGGACATGGACAGAGATGGAGTCTTGGGTGCCAGTGTCAAGGAGCTGCTATTTGACTATTACAAACCCATGAGGTCTTAACTTCTAGCCTTGGGACAAGAGCAGAGGCATGCAGAAACTGAGCACACTCCGGAAGAGAGAAGGATCGCTGGACCCAGATGAACAATGGCTACCACGGGAGAGTAGCGCGCCCCGCCCCCAATCTCCTGGCAACTGTGATACTGGGAGTTCTTTCAGCCTGGCCTAGTCCATGAGCAGGGCTCCTATGACCTTTGCCCAGGAGCCTCTTCCCTGCCCCCTTAGTTCCCCATTTTGGGTTTGTTTTTATATTGACTCTGTGGTCTGGACCATTAATAAAGCTAAGATACGCCTTTAGTACACTTAAAAAAAAAAAAAGAAAGAAAGGGAAAGAAAGGCTGATTCATTCCTTGTACTTGAATACAGATTTTATTCTCAAAAATTAAATTCAGGCTGATTTCATATTTGCATGGATTAAAAATAAAAAATAAATTTTCATCCTTTACGCTACATCAATTTATTGTTGTGTCTCATGGTCATTTACATAACTAATCTAGTTCCTCTTTCATGTGGTTATTCTTCCATTGTTTGAAAACATTTGCTAGGCCCTTGTTAAGGACTATTCTTTTTCCATAATAACATTTTCACTATTTCTTCTTTTCTTCTATAAGGATAGTTTAAGAATGATCCTCCACTTCTATAATCCTCTACAAATGCACATACTGGTATGCAGAATAAATTTGGTATCTAATATGAAATACAGTAATCAACAAGTGTTATGGCCAGATTAGAGAATGCTTAGACCTGATTTTCTGCCAAGACAGCCATTAAAATCCCTTCATCATTCTTGGAGTTACTCTAAATCCACCCATAAATATTTCCTGAAATGCTCACATATGAAAGTGAACAATTCAATGAGTTCTGATAAATGTATATATCCAGATCACCACCATCCTGAACAATTCCCTCACCTCAGAATGTTCCTCTTAGTCACCTACTGGCAGGTCCCCACTCAAAATAGGGTAAAAGATTTTCAGATATTTGTTCCCATTTATTAATTTGTTTTGCTTGTTTAAAAAATGTATGCATACCAAAAAATATAATGTGTATTCTTCTGGGTCTGGCTTCTTTAAGCAACACGATTTTTTAAAATCTCTGATTTTGTAGTGTATATGACAAGTTTTTGTGATTCTAGTAAAAAGAATGCATCGTTGTAACTTTCTTCATGCTAAGCAGTAGTGAAAGTTTAACCTTCACATTGTTTGCTTCCTATCAGGTTTCTTTTATTTCAACTTGTTTTTAGAAAACAAACATGTTTCTTGATTTTTTCTATTCTTGAACTATGGACTTGGTTTATCTGTATTAACTCTCAACAATCCTTAGGGAGTTTAATTTCTATTTGCCTCTGCATCTTTGTATTTTTTTCTCACACTAATACTGGTCCCTTGAGTTCCTGTCCTGTTAGCTTTCAATTCTTCTTGCTGGGAGAATTTTGAATGGATTCTGAGATCCTATTAGATTTTCATTTGGACACATCATGGTTTTTATTCATGTTTTGCTTAGTACTGTAAGTCATCCTGAAGGTGAGTTCCAATACCATTCTGAGAAACAAAATTAGTATTGGTACCTTCCATGCTCTTGAATGTTATTGCTTTTGGCTGTTTGATCATATATATTATATTTTTTTTATCAAATCTAATCACAACTTTGATGCTGTGCCTTCTAGGTGAGTGATTTTAGTTAAATCAAGCATCTCTTTATACATTTCAAACTTAGCCCTCAAAATGATATTTGTGCTTTTATCATTGTGTTAGTAAATACTCTCAATTTTTCTCAGTGAGATATAAAACAAGATTGTTATTGTTTTTAAAGCACTAAAAATACAGTGACTATGTTACATTGAAAACTAAACCATGCAGAAAAATCACTAGCAAAATCATGCTTAAAGACAATGTGCTAAGAATGAAAGTTATATATGCTGTTTTTCTACTTTACTTAAGCACAAATTTGCCATTATATTTGAAGAAGAAATAAAATTTATATTTATGTTTTTAAAATATATCAACATTTTTATGATTTATGGAGGATTTAAAAAGTATAACATAGACAACTTCATTAAATTATTAAACATACAACATCAAGGTGTGTTTTATAATTTTATATTGTATACTTTCTCTAAATTAAAAAAATAAGCATATTTCTCTTTTGTATATATATTTCTCTTTTTGTAATCCCTCTTCCTTAGCTAAGTCACCAACCTCACTAAAGAGTGATGAGCTGCAATGATGACCTTTCTACTAGTAAATGTATATCCTGTGAACTATAATTATATCAATGTAACTAATTGTGCATATTTTCTACTGTTTGGGTAAACAAGTGTAGAAGGTGTGGTCTTGACAAATAAGATACCTATATATGGCTTGCCTTCCATCTATTAGATTAGAGTTCACTGAACTTCTTGGGTTAGTAAGTTTTTTGTCATATTTACAAAATTTTCAGTCGATATTTCTTTGGTTATACTTTCTATGTCATTCTCTTTCTCTCTCTTTCTGAAATTCCAATTACATTTTCTTTAGCCTCCTTGACACTGTGTCATAGGTTATTGAGGTTCTGTTCATTTACTTTGGAGTAACCATGCCAGCTTATCACAGCTGTTAAATGACATTGAGGCAGTATAGTTAGATGTGTGTTACTGAAGGATTGGATAGGTGAAATTCCTCCATCACTAGTGGGGGTGGGGTTCTTGCACTATCTTTAGAAAAAGAATTTTCTAATACTCGAACAAGATAATGCATGATTTTTTATTTGTGTGGCATTACATTTCTCAGTTTCCAAAGTCCCATTGTCTTTAAACCAGTCTCGGAAAATATGCAGTTGGGGCTCCAGCAGAGCCTAACACAAAGCCAGATTTCCTCTTCCAGGATGAAGCTGAGTCTGATGTAGCATCGGGTTAATTATAGTCCATTAGTTCATGTGTGGGTCTCACATGGCAATGAGCCAATTGAGCGGATGCAGTGGAGTTTGCCCCCCTACAAGACAGCAAGAGGACCAAGAGTGCAAGGGAGAGAACTTTCTTTGTTCAGGAGTTAAGTACTTCAGATTTTGTACCCTTGCAGTAGCCACGTCTATTCTGACCACTGACTCACTCCCAAGCATCTTTCCGTGTCACCCAGACCTTACTAGATATGAGTCTACTGTGTCCAGTTCTTTCCCCCAGTGATCTTCAGGGAATAGACTTGAAGAATGTGAAATGCAGCTTCTTAGAAAAGCTGTCTAAATAGCATACCTACATTATTTAGTCTCCCCTTTCCGAATAAATAATAACCAGATTATTTTAATAGTATCATTAGGTGGATTTCTGACAAGTGGAAAAAGAAAAACTGAGACAGATGGTTGTATAAATGGGGCCAAACAATTTGAACCATTTACAGCCAGCTAGTAAATAGCAAGATCTTATCTTCTGAAACCAAGGACACTTGAGAACGTATGTTTTATAGCTCCCTTCCATAACCAGAAAATAAATAACTTAAATCACCCTGGTCAGGGCGGTAGACAACAGAGATCCAGCTAGTGCCATCAGTGCCAGCTAAATATAAGAACAGATGAAGTCAGGGGACTAAATAACAACAAAAAAACAACAATAACAACAACAACAAAAAAACACCTCAATTAGAGCCAAACAAATCCAAGACAGAGGTAAGATTTACCAGAAAATGACCCTGGTCCCTCTATGCACTCATTTGGGTACATCAACAGATTAAAGCACACACCTAGAAAGCTTATGTATATTCTGCTGAGACCTCCTCTGGGATTCTTGCCTGCAGAAGAGAGATAAAAACCCTCAAGCCAAAGGATGCCAGTCCAGGCTCTCTCCAGAGCACACTTAAGCCTTCCTTCCCCCTTTCTCAGGCATAAACTTTCTTTCTCTTAAACTCTGAGTCTCCATGAAATTTGCAATCAAGGGAGCAGTGGGCAGCAGCAGCTCATCCCAGGCAAATCCCCTGAACCTGTCTCCAGGGCCTCCTTGGTTCACATTTGTCATTGTGACTTCTACCTCTCATTTAGTCCACACAGCCCAGTGTGGCTCACTTCTTTCTTGTAATGTTTGTAGAGGACCAAAGCAGCCCCACCTAGGCTCTCTTCTATTGCTTCTTCTATTCTAAGCCCATCCCTTGTTGCACTGTCCCCAGCTTTAATAGAAGTGCTCTCAAAATCACCTAGACTTGTGTTATGAAATCTTTCCTGCACGAAGTCAGGAACCCAAAAACTGTTGGCCACCCTGAGGTTGATCTTCTGTTGGCTCAGTTCCTTTCTGGTGACAACATTAAGAGAAGCTGGATTTCAGGAGCTGAGATTATTCTTGTATCTGAGTTTGCAGATTTTCTCCATATATTAAACTAAGGTGTAGGTGTGTGTGTTATATCAATTTTATTGAAGTAAAATTTTAACAAAGTGGAAGAGAAGTCCTTTGACGGGTATATAGGACAAATGCTTTCTCCCAGGCTGTGGCTTATTTTTATATTTCTTTAATGGTATTTTTCCAAAAATAGTACAGTTTAATTTTTATTAAGACCTGACTGTTGACTTTTTATGTTTACTAATAGGGTTCATTTTGTCCTAACAAAAAATCTATCTTTGCATATTTCAAGTTTGCCACTTTGATTTTAAAACTTGTCAATTCCAGTACTGATGCTTCTGTACTTAATTGCTTATTGCTGATGTCTATTTCTTTAAGTCAGCATTGCAGATAGCAACCCATCACATAAAATATTATATCATTCTTCCCAATTTTACCAGGTTCTCAGAAATGCTATGCTTGACAGTATTGAGCATGTGTGGCCTAAGGGGAGTGCTGAAATTATTTGGCAAGTCTCATTTTCCATTGTGATAGTCTTTTTATCTTGCAAAAAGAAGCTGTACAAAGAGTGATTAGGCAGCAAGACTGTGGATTTCTAATTGATGCCCTGGCCTTTAAATCTGCTTTCACACAAGATGTGATGTTCTAAAGAAACACTTTACTCAAGGGGTCATTAGGCAGAAATGCTCTCGTCTGATCAATGATATCTTGCCTCTTCAATTTGTCTTTCTCAAGGTGGCTCTTTATTTAAGGAATACCTTGTAGAAGGAGGGATGAGGAGGAGAAGGGAAGATTAAAATGTACTTCTTATCATTGTTTTATGCATAATTTACCCATTTTTCACATTTTTCGTTATTAGAGTAGGTACTTAAAAGGTAGTCCCTTTCATCATGAGACATTTCAGCCCAGTGATGTCTGTACTGAATGATTATCCTCTGCAATTTTCTTTCTAAAGGAGAAGGATGGGTTGTCTTGTGCTTACCTCAAGCAAAATGAGAATAGCCTCATAGCGGCCCCTCAGTGAAATTGAATGATACCCCTGGAGCTACATGGAGAGTAGTGGGCTGCTGTTTGACATGGACCTGAGGAATCTAGAGGTGTGAATGTATAAATATATGTGTATGGAGCAAGAGCAGAGCAGTCTTTACGGACACCTTTTGATAATCCAATATGGAATCACTGGCAGCCATGAAAATTATGTCAAGTGACAACATGCTAAAGATTGAGGCAACAGGGTGTAATGGGAACACCAGTGAAAAGGGGTTAGGATGTCCAAAACCACAAGTCTGGATATTTGGATAAGGGCTATCTTGACACCAATAGAAGTGAACCTCTGCACCTTTCGGGCTGTAGAACTCAGAGCTCTCAGCACTTGACACTCAAACTTAGCTGTACCACAGGTAATGTTCAGAGCCCGGCCGGATTCTGCTCCACTTACCGAATGCACATTAGCCACCTGGCTTGAGACCGACAGCATCTGGGACAACTGCCAGTGCTCTGAACTTTGCACCTGACTCTTGCTCTGCTCACACTATCGCATATGCTCCCCCTCCCTGTATGTATATATCCTGTGTGCAACTCTACTGGTTTATTGGTGAGGTCTTCCTTAATACACCTGGCATTGTGGAAAGACCCAAAGATGTGTGAATGACTTATTTTGGGGAGTCTCCTTTGCTAGTGACAGTATGGTGATGAGACTGAAACAGCAGAGTCGAGAGAGAGGTGGTGATTCTGTTGCAGTGCGAAATAGTTAACCTTCTGATGGCAGGAGACACACCTGTTTCACAGAATAGAAGAACACATACAGAAGAGAGAGCCTGCCATTCACCATTTAGAGAGCCTGCCATACACTATTTAATGTCTGTCCTGGAAAAACCAACTGTATGGGTATTTATGACCCATTAGAAAACCTGTGAGAAGAAAATGAAACCTGTGAGGAGAAAATGAAGTCAAGGAAGAGCTTGAGAAACAAAGAGATTTGTAAATATATTACTTACTAGCACAGAGAATGTAGTCGAATGCACCCATGGGAACCTTCCTCAAACAAATGAGTCAGTGCCTTAGCCAGTTTGGCTCAGTGATAGAGTGTTGGCCTGAGGACCAAACAGTCGTGAGTTTGATTCTGGTCAAAGGCATGGACCTCAGCTAGTTGCAAGCTCCTTTTCTTTACTTTTTAAAAATAAATTTCATTGATTTTTATGGAGAGGAAGGGAGAGGGATAGAGAGTTAGAAACATCGATAAGAAACATGAGAGAGAAACGATTAGCTGCCTCCTGCACACTCCCACTGGGGATGTGCCCACAACCAAGGTACTTGCTCTTGACCAGAATTGAACCTGGGACCCCTGAGTCCACAGGCTGATGCTCTATCCACTGAGCAAAATCGGTTAGGGCTGCAGGCTCCTTTTCATCATGGGCACTGGAGGAGGATCCTGCAAAAGGCAACCAATGAATGTGTTTCTCTCATATCGATATTTCTCTCTATCTTTCCTACTCTTCCATCTCACTAAAAATCAATGGGAAAATAATGCTCTGGGGAGTATAGGAGGAGGATAGAGAGGGGAGAAGAAAGAAGAAGGAGAGGAGGAGGAGAAGGAAGAGGAGGAGGAGAGGAAGGAGTAAGCTTTATATATCTGCCTTGCCCAGAGAGGTCAAATCCGTCTATAGAGTTCCCTGGTCAGATATAAACCTCCCATCCTCCTTACCTGTTCCTTCTCCTCCACTTAAGACACTGGTACGATCACAAACTTTGTAAATTTTAACCATGGAAAAGTTGTGTTACTCACTGTGAAGACAAAAAGTGTGTTCCTTATAGAAGCTATTTTGACTTATAGTCCTTTCAGCTTCTGGTTTGATTTTCAATATTTTGGCTAATTGTCAACCTCAATTTCAAGGGGCATAATCAGGAGCCGTTGGTTTTTTAAAAGCCCTTGGTGTAAGGAGAAACAAAGTGCATGTGAATATTTCATGACACCTGTAAAATGGTAAAGGGGAAGTCACTGGATGCTGGAGAAGCCGGTATTTTATCAAATTGCTAACTGAGGAGTGTCCAGAAAAAGGCCTGAGTCTACAGGTGAAGGACAAGAGTAGTATCTGAATTCCATAACTCCTTGTGAAAATTTTATCCACTTTATAGGAGTTGACTTTTTATGCTTCTTGTTTCATTATTTCTGAAGTAACTCAAACATTCATATATAAAGAAAACAACATAATTAATACTCATGTACCCCAAACACTTCTTTAACAAAAATTAATATTTGGGCACTTTAACATCTCATATTTTAGTTTGTTTGCTTTTAAGAAATGTAATGTTACAGATAACATTAAAAATCCCTGAGAGTGCCATTCACCAAATCCTTAACCAAAGCAGCCAGTATCTTCAAGTTGGAGTATATAGTTCTAAGACCATGTATATACTCTTACGTTTATATAAAAAGGTAGTTTTATGTGTTTTTAAACAAAAATCACAAAAATGAATGATATATCATAATCATTCATATTGATCCCATATTTTTGAGATGCATTTGTTCTACATGTGCCTCTACCAGTATTTCATTAATTTTAATTGCATTATAGTATTTTGGTTTTTATTATTATACAATTTACTTCATCTACAAGTAAACTGATGTATTGCCTAATAGTACATTTAGTGTTGTGTTTAAGAAATGATTCCTTATTCAAATATCATAAAGATATTTTGTCTTATTTTACTGAAATAATCAATGTTTTGAATTTTAGAATGAGGTAATTTATTCATCTGAAAGTTATTTTTACATGTGCTATTATTCAGGAAGTTGAAATTTTATAAATGACTCATCAATTTTTTCTGTCAGTATTTATTGATAATGTATTCTCCAATGATGTGGAACATCACTTATCTCATATATAAATTTTCATATTTTGTGGGTATATTTTGTTTCTTTCTTTCAGATTTCACCAGGTTTTATTTTATTCTTATTTTTTCCAACACCATTTACTAGTATCCCCTCTATGCCTCTCCCACCTCTACTCATTGGTATGTATCAAATGTCTTTTTAAAAGTTTCCTTCTTTAAAGACAGTTTAGCTTACTAGAATTGTAGGCTGACGTATATGTTGCCTTAGCACTTAAGAATATTTTTCTAGTTTTATTCATGAGAAGTGCGTTTTCAATTTAAATTTCATTATAGACAAATACTTCTTTATAATAGTTTTCATATCTTCTCTTTATTCTGTATGTTATATATTTTACTATTATGAGTCTAGATGTGGATCTATTTCTTTTCTCCTGGTAGATATTTGATAGAGTTTTCAATTTCCAAGCTCTAATCATCCCTTCTAGAAAATTCTCTTCACATATTAGTTCTCTACTTTCCCTTCTCTTCTATTATTTTGAACTTCTAGCTGACAAATAGTGGACCTTTTTGATATGTCTATTCTTCATATCTCTAAATAACTTTCACATTTTCCACTTAATTTCATCTTCATATGCTAGCTTCTGTGTGATGTCCTCAATCCTCAGTAAATGTACTAATTCACTAAATTTCCTTTTGCTTTGTCCAGTCTGGAATCAGCAATGTCTACTTAGAACTTTTTGTAATACAACTTACAATATTTTTACTATTAAATGCTACACTTAGTTCTTTCTTATGGCAACTTGTTTTTATATCACCAATGCCTAAGGAATTGACCTCCAGGCCACTTGGCTATGAGAGTCAGCTGTGTCTATGGTGGGAGAACTTCTATGCTGGAGACACCGTTATGGGGCAAGACTTGTTTCAGTGGTGCTTTGGTGCCCACTGAGTCTGCCCCCTGAGTGTGTCCCTTATGAGTTTGAGGAGTTGTAGACTGGGTGGTCCTGCTCTGACCACTAGGTACACAGTCTCTTGGAACTCTATGGAGGTGCTATTTTAGCTTCTGCCTGAGGTTTCCCAGCCTTTTACATGCAAAAGCCTCTGTGAGAAGCTTGGGTGGGGTGGGGTTTTGGGGAATTTACAGGGTGGAGCAACCAGCTATGACTGATTCTCAGCCCTGCCCTAAGAGGCACCGGGTCTTAAGCCGCTCTGGAGTTCCTCCAGGTGCCAGATGGTGCCAAATGGTGCCAGACAGTCCAGCTCCTCCCTGTATGATTCTGAGTCCCCAGAAACTTGCCTGGTACTGGAGTTCAGAGCTGTCAGTAGCTTGTGCCTCCCTCTGGTACGAAATGCTACCAGCCCTTTCCGCGAGCCCCTTCGCGCGTGCCTCCATACCTCTGCACTTTATTTCCTCACCTCTTCTGCGTCTCAATCTCTTTCTAGTTGTAGAATTTCCACTCAGTCAGCCTTCCTGTGGGTCTGGGTGGTATCTGTTTTTTCTTTTTGTTGTGATTTTGAAATGGTTGTGCACAGCAGCAATTCTGGTTTTCACCTATGATGCCATCTTGGTTTCTCCGTAAGTTGTAGCTTTTTAAAATATCCTTTCAGGAACAGATAATGCCATCCAGTCCCTAGCATATAGCAAGGAATCTGCTCCACCCCCAAACAAGAATGGAGTAGTTTAAGTAAATTGACTACCTGGTCAACACTGTGCCCACAATTCTCACCACTGGTTTAAAATAGAAATATCCGGAGAGCTATTTCAAAAACTGATGCTTGGACTCTGAACATCCTCTTCCAGCTTGTTAATTAAATTGGTCTAGAATTGGGAACTATCAAAGATATCTGAAAGTTACTAGTAATTTTAATGTGCAGCCAGGATGAAAAACCCTGGCCAGTCTGAGACCTGCTGCATAATAGATTTTAACCTTAGCGTCACCTCACTTTACATTTCACATCTGTTTCTGCTCCAGATAGGTGTTTGCAGTTATTAACTGTTCAATGAATTATCTTCTAGCAAATCCTGAAGATACTTACAGTAGGTATTCATTAAGTACTTGATTGTCAGGGACTTAAGAAAGTTGGCCCATTCTCACATTCCTTCCAAAAATATTCCTAAGGTTCTCATTAATGTGACACCATTCATTGACTGTCTAATGTGTGTTAAGCACTATATTAGGAGCAACAGACAAAACTGAATAAGCAAATTAGAAAGGGAGAAAGATAGGTAAGTAGGTAAACACTATAAAGTTTCTCCACACTATAAACACTTAGAGCTGTAACAAGACAAATGTGTCTGGTCAATCATGACTTAAGAAAAATCAGAGGAATGTTATTCAGGCATAGAATGATGAAAATTCTGTCAGATGCTACAACATGGATGAACCTGATGACTAAATAATAATTGAAGTAAGCCAGCTATTCAAGAACAAATAATGCATGATTCCAATTATATGACGTATCTAAAGTAGTCAGACTCTTAAAAGCAGAGGCTAGAATGGTAGTTGTCTGGGGCTAGAGGGAGAAAGAGAGAGGGTGTTGCTCTTTAATATTCATAGAATTCCAGTTATGAAAGATAAAAAAAGTCCTAGAGATATGCTACACAACATTCTGCTTATAGTGAACAACCAGGTACCGTACACTTAAACATTTGTGAAGAGGGTTTATCGCATCTTCTGTGTTTGTCATTAATAAAAATTGGAGGAAAAGGAGCTAGCCATGGGAATAGTCAGAAACAGAACCAGTCCACGGAAAGAAAGCCAGGTATTTAAAAAATGGAATTGGGAGAGAACCCTGGGGAAATACAGGTTCAGTCTGCTGGGAGCTGAGGAAGCAAGCATGGGAAACAAAAAGTGGGGTCCTTAAACTTCGATAAAGAACGCAGACTTTGCTCGCAAGTGCACAGCATCTACAAGTATTTAAGGAAAAGTCAATATAGTTAGTATTGGGATCACTGGTTTACAACACCATTTCAGTAGTTTTGATATCTTTTTTTTTTAATCCTATGTGCAATTATGATGCATCAACAGGTCAAATCCAAGGTGCTTTCTATAAACTTGGCTGCCACGGATTTTTTCCAGGCTGGACTGCTCCGTGTTCACATGGAGAACAGATGGAAAAACTCTGATACAGAGAAATCATGAGCTGATTGTGTATCCAGTTTGCAATTAAAGTAACATTTTTTTCTTGATTATCTGTAAATCTACAAATTATCGGCCAATAGTATCTTACATATCTCTATGGTCTTCTGACCCAAGGTTGATGGTAGCTGACGCATGATGAAGCAATTACTGTAAAATATTTTCTAATATTTAGCATAACATTGACCTTGCTAATGATTAAGTACATTATTTAAAAAGTCTTGTCTGATGTATGAGAATAATTAGCCCTCGGTTTATTTATAAATGTTTATGTTTTTACAGATTGTATATTAGTTTGTTCCAAAAAAATCTCATAGGAGTATTTATCAGATTTTATGACCCTTTATTCTAGACTTTTTATTTTTATGGACAGTTGATCAATTTTTGTATGTACTGCATAGTATATGAAAGTATATATATATATATATATATATATATGCATATATATATAAGCAAATATGTGATACACACATTTAAAATTCATATTTGTAAGTTGATATGGCATTTAATTTTAGGGACCACTTTTGAAGTTAATATTACATTGGTTTTAAAATGTATACAATGTTGTATCTCATTGGCAGGCACTTCAAAGTGCTGTAGATAAAGCTGATGAGAAGTTATCTATATCAGAAGAAAAGGCTAAACAGCATAAACATATTTATAAGGGAATTATGTGCATTGCGTATGTGTTTGCTGTGAGTGTGAATTTTAAAAGTTCAGTGATTTTCTGAAAATTAGATTAATAACATAAACTTTAAATTAAGAAAGGCTATTGGGACAGTTTGCAAAAGTTTCCTTCAAATCAAGTAAAATATCTTTTCTATAATGCATTTCAGATCTTTGATTCTGGATGATTGGAATAGTTGCGACCTAAACTCATTGCCAAGGAACATGCTCAATTTTCTGAGATGGGAGACAGAGATTGTAAGAGAAATACGAAGAAAGGGGAGAAGAAAAAGGAAGAGGAGGAGCTAATGGAGGGACCGAAGAAGAAGAAAAGGAGGGATGGTGGGGGAGTGTGGGGGGAGAGAGAAAAGATGGGTTAAGTACTTAGCTTCTTAAACAAATCAACAACAAAAGATTTTCAATGATACTGCCTCTACCTCATCAGGAAGCTTCAAGACATAAACAATTAAACTTAAAATACTCATGCAAATTTCCCTAGAGAAACAGAATTCCAAACCTAAAATGCCAAAAATAATAAAAATACAACTTTGTTATTCAGTCAGCAAAGGCCCCAAGGAAGTTAAAACAACAGATGAATGCATTGCTCTCGGCTGAGACCATTTCTAATCACGCTAATTACCTTTCTGCACACAGGCAAGGTAAGGTGGTAAAAGATTGGTGGACAGGCTGCCAGGCTCCAAGAGTGTGTCTACACAGGCCCCTGGAATCTGACCTGGCTGAATGCTTTGCTCCTTCCTTTTGCTAAAGGCCATTTACATGACTGCAGAGCAGTGGAGACCCAGAATATATGTGTTGCCTCTTGCTGGACCACAGGATCATATGAAGCACAATGCTCATCATTGTTTTTCTTTCTCAAGAATTATGCTGATTTAGTTTTTGTTTTGTTTTGTTTGTTTGTGTAGGTTTTTGTTGTTGTTGTTGTTTTTTGATGAGATAAATGCTCTACCTTGGAATATTTTGCCTTACTTACCCACCTTGAATTGATTTCTTTTTTCCCTAGATGTTTTTATTTGAAACAAATAGATGCACCAAGCAAGCACTTACTTTTCCCCACTCCAAATTAAAACAGAGCACAATAGGGGCATGCATCATTTCGCAAGACAGTTCCATAAGTGAACATCCTTCTACTCACTGTAGTTGGGTTAACTTTACTCATAAGCAGTCCTTCTTACACAAAATATTAACCCCAAAGTACTAACATCACATAAAAGGAGGTGGTCTTAATTTCATTTATGGGGTAGTATGTTCTATAAATGCCAAAAGGTGGGAGAAGCACACACACAACCTACTCTTTAAACAAAGAAAACACTAAATAATTCAAAGTAGAATTTTCCATTCCTGTCTTTCTGTTGTAATAAAAAGTAGTGCTGGGATATGACACCCAGATTTGGTTTTTATCTGGGCCATTATAAAGCCTTTGCCCATAGGACTTGCACCATTAGGGTTATGGGTAATAGTCCATTCACTGTGAAGAGGTATATCTATTCCTTCCTCCTCTTCTTGCCTTCATGCTCATGTTCCTTGGGGCAGCTGCTATCTGAGGGTCTTTTAGAGCCACCATGCTGTTTGGCTTCTTCCAAAAACTTGCCCAAACCAAAAGGATCTTCCTCAAACTTAACTGGTCCTTCTTGATCTCTTTGCCTAGGGTATGAACCAGAAAACTCCTTATCAGGGACAAATCTGTTGGTCTTTATTCTGGCTTCTAGGTCGTCACCATACATGTCCTTATCCAGATTTTTACTGGGCCTGTTAATATTCTGGGCCACCTTTTTACCACCTCTCTTTGAAAAGCAAAGTCTCCAGAAATGTGATGAGTTTGAATGTGTGCATGCAGGTTGTGAAGAGGTTAGTTCTTAGAGTATAGGAAACAAGAGAAAGCAAATGAGCTAAACTTATGTGGGTAAATACAGATATACTCTGGTGTTTGTGTGAGTTACTGGTATATTTGTAACTTTTTAAACTTATATACAGGGGGAAATAACACATTAAAAATTATTCCAGAGTAAGGAGACTTTGACCTCTAGTGCTAATTTTATTACTAACCAATTATGGTATATCTGATAGGATTTTAATGATAATAGAGCTTGGACTTGGCCTTCGATCTTATCACAGGCATAAAGCAGATTTATACTAATGGCTCCACAATTGTCTAGCTCTGAAATGAGGGCTTAAAATCAGGGAACATACCTGTGGGCTTCTGAATTAGAAAGAGTTCAGGTCTATAGCTATTCCTCACTTCGTATGATCTCAGATGAATCAGATAGTCTTGTTGAGCCTATTTGTTAATCAATAAAATGATGATAGCAAACATACTTCAAAGAATTGAGGTATATGGCTCATATAATTATGGCAATGGCTAGACATTGGAATACCAGTGTAAAAAATACCCACAAGCATTCTGGCAACTGTCTTCTCCTATGGGACAGGCTTTGGGTGGAATTACACACACCACCCTGCAAATTATACTGAAACACACAAGAAGCTGCTTCCTCTCTTTAACCATAAAGTTGGCTTTGTCCATTGGTAATGCTAAAGACTAACAAAACAGAGATCACCATTTGCCCATTATGTGTTGTCTTACGGACCAGGAACCCTTCTAAGAGTTTTACGTGTATGAACTAATTTTATCCTGACAACAACCCATAATAGCTACTATTATTTTCATTCTCATTTTACAGATGAACAAACTTCAACAAAAAGAGATATATCTTGCCCAAGGTTGCACCAGCTCTCACACAGTGAACTTAAATTCATGTCGTCTGGTTCACAGAAATCAAGACCTGAAGCCTTGGGTAACATATAATTCTAACTTACACATTATTTTTCTTTTTAACCTGTGTATGCCTGCTATTTATAAACTGCTCACTCCTGGTAAATACCTTGGCTTTCAACCTCTCATAGAGCTTATTTCAGCAGCTGTCTACTTGATCTCTCTCCTCAGCTTCATTGTCCCTCCTACAATCAATTCACACAAAGCAACCAAGTTATCTTTTAAGAATCAGGTCTTCTGTACTCCAAAACATTTCTGAGTTCCCTGCAGTCTTTCAAAAGAAGTCTGAATTTTAAAATCCAGTACTCAAAGCTCCTCTACATGTATTTTTCCCTTCATCAAGTCAATCAAACTGTAGTTTCAAAATTGAACTGGAAAGAAGTTCCTGAAAATGTCTTGAATTTTTTGAGTATTGGGTCTTGGATCATGTCATAGAAATATCTTTTTTTCAAACCCTGTTTATACCACTCAGACCCTATCTCATAATTTCAATATTATTACTGCAGGTTGTTTTCCATTTTCAAATAAAACTTCGGCACAAAGTTCATGCTGTAACAGTGTGCTTACAAGAAAGCCATGTAGTTCTATATGTATATTCATGTATTTGTGTGTGTGTTCCAATAAGTCTTTTCCCTGTTTTTAAGGTTTATATCCCACACATTTTTGTACCATTCTTGATACATATCAATATTCTTGGAGCAACTAATTATCAATAAATATGTATTGGATGAGTAAATGAAATAAATGACCACATCACTATGCTGGCATTGGTGGTTTTCTGGCAATATAATCTAAAATTGCCTGTCGATTTTACTGATTTCATAAGGATCTGTTAGCACATTGTTGAGGTATAAAAATGTAAAAAGAGAAAAAGAGGCCTTGGAAAGCAGAGTAAACTAGCGTGGCATTTATCATCAATGGTTACCATAAAAGCCACACATCTGCAGAGACATAGCCTCAGCTCAATTCTACCAAAACAGGTTTGGTATCTGAATAGACTTTCATACGAACCATAGCCATAAATTAAACAATCAACTATAACACTAAAATAAAAACGCCAGGCGTAATCCATAAGGCCACTGATCTTTAGGTGAAATCATTTAATAATCACTTGTCCAATTTCAAGAGAATGAAAATTCAGAATTCTGTGTCCTCTAAAAGAGTAAAAGTCTGAGAATAATCAGATATCTAATAATCTAGGGATATGTTATATTTTACAGTATCTACTAAGGAGAATGTGTAAATGTACTTGTTTTTATACTCATAATATTTATAATAAAAACTTTTGTACAAATACTAAAAAGCAAACAAACGCCCACTCCATTGCATGCAGACGAGATGACAACACCTGAGAAATACAAAAGGAAACTCAGGAGGTGGCCCTTAACTGGCACCTGACAGCTTTGTTGTTTGGCTCTGAACCCTTTGTGACAGACACTTTGTCTGTGGATGACAGCTTTTCATCACCTTCATGAGATTAAAGCTCCCTTTCAAATAGTGGTCCCAACACTGCTCAAATGTGTCAACAGAGTAGAAAATTCAATAAAAATCCCTGAGGGTGAGATAGCAATTAGGACTAAAGATGCCAAGGTTTACCAGGGACAATAGGGAGACCACTGGGGCCATTTAAATGGCGCGGATTTCTGAGCATTCGTGGGGGTCTTTAAATTTTCTTGTTCTTCTGGGGGTGGATGGGTGAGGATGGGTTCAACATGGATGCATAACTCATCTTAGTGCACAGACTGAAACAAAACAGATAATGTATGACTGTTTTTATTGAATACTAGAGGCCCAGTGCACAAAAATTTGTGCACCTGGGGGGGTCTCTTTGCTAGAGAAATTGGAAATTGTCAACATCCCTTAAAATGTTTCTAGTAAATTTCATGCCCAGCAATTTTACGTCTATGAACACCAATGTTCATAGCACCGCTGTTAGCTTGAAATATAATGGAAAGCACCTAAATGCACACTGATTGTGAAGTGGATATCTAAGACATGCTATAATCGTGCAGTGAACTACTACAGTGTACGTTAAAATGAATACATGGACTTGATCAATATGTGTCAGCATTGATCATTACCAAAACAAGAACAAACCATAGTTGCAGAAATAGAACTACAGCATAAGAAAATTCACATTAAAAAACAAAGTGAAAGTCTGTTGTATGGCTTCATATGCATGTGTTAAAATGCATAAACATGAACTAAAATAATACACATTAAATTTATAATATTTTTCTTCTTATAAATAAAGAAAATTTCACCATTTATATTGCCATTTTATGCTAAAATTAATTAGAAGCAAATACAAGTTTGTTAAGATTGGCTAATTCTGCCCTATCTGGTTTGGCTCACTGGCTAGAACTGAGGGTTCTGTGTTTCATTCCAGTCAAGGGTGCATGCCCAGGTTGCAGGTTCAATCCCCAGTAGGGGGTGTGCAGGAAGCAACTGATGAATGATACTCTCTCATCATTGGGATTTTTTTTTTTCTCTCTCTCCCCCCTCTCCCTTCCTCTCTGAAATTAATAAAAAAAAATATTTAAAAACAGATTGGCTCATTCTCAGTGATGAATAAAGGATGTTTGCCATACTAGTCTATAAGAATAACTAAATGAAATCATGAATCCTATCTTAAAGATTTCCAAGACACATTTATGTAGAATCTTCTTTTGCAAAAGTAGTTGAATTGGATGGCAAGTTAGTCTACATTTCAAGGTTCCTACTATCTCTGAGAATATATAACCAAAATGTGTGGGGGCTTTTAAGATATCATTTTAATTAAGTATCTACTACTTTTTATTACCCAGCATTAATGACTTTAGATATTTAGCTTAACATTTAATTTTTTTAAAAAATTACAATTAAATTTGAATTCCAATATATTAACACTTCAAACAACTAAATTTTAACAACTATATGTTAAAATTTCAGACAATCTTAGTCTTTATATTTTCAGACATACCGTGATTCTTAGATTCAAGCTTCATCAACTGCCTCTGAATTTATGAGTCTCAAGGAGGTAACTGCATTGAGGTAGAATTGAGAATTTTGCATTCCAACATCTAAATATGGGCAAGCAATCAGACTCAGGATTACTTGTCTGTCACTCTTCATTGCTTTTATTTGCCTTTTCCTACTCTGAGCCCTTTCAATTCCCCTATGCACATCTTTGGGAAATATTACGATAGCACCCAGTCAACCAAGAGAGCTTAAATAACAAAGAGTTGGCCAGTTTTATCTATAGAGATGAAAGGCAGGGAGCTGCATCAGTGCTCATAACGTGAACAGTCTAGCTAGAGTGAGGCACTGTCCTGGACTCATTTCTCAGATGGCCCAGGGAGAACTGTGGGATTTCTAAGGCTCGGGGGTAGAAAGAGAATGTCAGTTCAACTGCTGGGTGAAATGCAACAGAAGGGAGAAGAGGGTGGTTGAGGTATTCTTTAAAATCTTTGAATGTCTTTTACCCTTTTCATGCTGCTTGTGCAAGTTTTTCTACCTTGGTCTACATGGGCAGAAAGGAACAAAACAAATGAGAAAATATGCAAGTTAAAGAGCTGACTTTAAGGCACTGGACACAGTAAGCAGGGCACAAGGGTCAGAAGCCTGATGCTGCATCAGCACTGGGCCTGATAGAAAGCATAGAAGAGGCAGAGGATGTGACACCTCTCATTCTAAAGGGCACGGGCACATGTCCTTGGGAAGACTTACGCAGCAATAAGGCAGGTGCAGGACACAGGCTATCAGCTCATCTTTAATTCATTCAATGTGAAAACAGTCTGACTGTAAAATGGAGTGGGCGAGCAAAATCCTATTATCAACAAAATGAGTACCCTTAAAGGAAAATAAAGTAGTAGATTCACTTTCTATTTTTTTCTTTTTTTTTTAAATTGATATTTTCAGAGAGAGGAAGGGAGAGGGATTGAGAGATAGAAACATCGATGAGAGAGAAATATGGATTGGCTGCCTTCTGCTTGCCTCCTACTGGGGATTGAGCCCGCAACCCAGGTATGTGCCCTGACTGGGAACAGAACCGTGACCTCTTGGTTCATAGACCAACACTCAACCACTGAGCTGCACTGGCCGGGCTTCACTTTCTATTTTTCCATATCCTTGCCTTAGTCACCAAATATCGACCAAGTAATTATGGAGCAATATAGAAATGTCATCATATTCAGATTTTATTAATAGAAATTTTTTTAGAGTTGTGTGAGAATAGGATGATTTTTTATGATTTGTATAGGGCTTTATTGTTACATGGCCAAAATTTGAAAATGTTGGGAAAAGGTAGGTGCTATGATTGTTGTTCTAGAGAACTTTTCAGCAGCAGCTGAAAGTGTCATATAAGAGATGCTATATCCATTGGTACGGGCCAAATGTGTATGTTCCCCCTTAGTTCATATGTTGAAACCTTAATTCCCAACGTGATGTTGTTTGGAGGTGAGGCCTTCTGTGGGTAATGAGGTCATGAGGCTGGAGCCCTCGTGAATGGGATTAGCACCTGTTATGGTTTGTATGTCTGTGTCACTCCAAATTCACATGTTAAAATTGTATCCCCCAAAAGTATTAGTAGGTTTCTACTATTGTGAAGTGCTTAAAGTATGAATGGGGAATCCTCATTAATAGGATTAATTCCTTATAAAAGAGACCCCATGGAGACCCCTACCATCTTCTACCATGTGAGGACATGGTGACCAGGAGGTCACCAGAAAACCAGGAAGACAGTATCACCAAGAATCTAATTGGCCAGCACCATGATCTGGAATTTCCCAGCCTCCAGAACTGAGAAAATAAACATTTGTTGTTTAAGCCACCCAGTTGATGGTATTCAGTCACATCATTCTCATGGTAAACAAACAAATCAGTAGTAAAGACTTATCTAGAACCTAGATTCTAGGCCTTTTCACTTTTATTATATTGAATTATTATTATAAATTTAAATGTTAAGAATTTTTCATTTGTCACAAACAAATATTTACAAGGACCAGATAGATAATATAAATGTCTACAATGATATGCAGAGGGGCAGGGGGCTTATATAAACAATTGGAGACTATTGGCTCCACAAAATTCACTCAAACTATTTTTCACCAATACATAAGCTAATCAAACCATATATACATCATTACACACACATACACATACATGCTATCTCTATATATAAAAGCCTAAGTGATGGTTTGACCCATGGCTATGATGTGCACTGACCTCAGAGGGCAGATGCTCAAAGCACAAGCATAGAAACATGTAAGAGACTGATGAATCTCAGAGGGAAAAGGGGAGGGAGGAGGACAGGAAGAGATTAACCTAAGATCTTATATGCAAACTAGAGGCAAGGTGCATGGACTCCTGCACTGGTAGAGTCCCTTGGCCTGGCCTGCAGGGATCGGGCTGAAGCTGGCAGGCCAACATCCCCTAAGGGGTCCTGGATGGTGAGAGGGTGCAGGCCAGGCTGAGGGACACCACCCTCACCAGTGCACGAATCTGTGCACCAGGACTTTAGTTTTTATATACTAATCCACATAATATATGAATTGTATTTGCTCTTCATATATTTTAGAAAATTAGACCTAAATCTGTGATGACCAAAATCAAATAAACATTATCATTAACAATAACAAAACAAAAATATATCATGGGCTTGACATGCCGAAAAAAAAGTTCTGTTGAAAAGATCTGGAGACTTTGTATATTACAGTTACTTAAACATTCTTAATTGAATCTACATTTAAAAAACAAATGTTTATTATGCATCTCTTATGGGCAATATGATCAAAGTATTCTAAGACCAAGAATAACTTGTGTGGTCTATATTGGGAAATGTCAGTCTCAGGGTTCCTTAATATATAGTGATCTTATATTCCAAATGGAAACATGTTTGAGAATGAGGGGTGTTTTATTCTGGAACCACAGATGTGACCTGAAAAGTATGGTTCATGGTATCTAAATAGACCATTGGTATTATCTTGAAATAGCAACAGTTTTCCCCTTAAATCTAGGGGCTTAACAATGTTTAAATAGTACTTTCTGCCTAGATGCTAGATTAATAGGAAAAATGAAGCCCTGTGGCAAGACTAAGAGTGTTGGATAGCACCTTTATCTTAATTCTAATGATTTCACTCATATTAGTAAACTAAAGAAACCCTATGCCTGATTTTTTTAGACTGCATCAAAATTAGTTCTTTATGAAATATAATGAACAACATAAACTGATGTACAAAAACAGATCCAGAGACAGAGAAGCATTGATCAGACCTTCAAACCTCAGAGGGAAGGTAGGGGAGGGTGGGGGAAAGGAGGAGAGATCAACCAAAGGACTTGTATGCATGCATATAAGCCTAACCAATTGACACAGACATCAGGGAGGTGAGGATATGAGTGAGGGGGTGGGAGGGGGCAATAGGGGGATAAGCACACGTAGGTAATACCTTAATCAATAAAGAAAAAAATCTATTTAAAAAATAGTTCTTAAATTCAATAAGAAGCATACAAACATTTCTCCCAACTGATTTTCTTAGGTACCTTAAACTCTTCATTATTCCCTTTATCAAGTGTCCATTGTCATTCTGAGAGCTTACAAAACATTCTGCATGGCTCCTGCTCAGTGGCTTGTTTCATTCCTTGTGAGCCCAAATCATGCCTATCTT
>PVJC01017246.1:0-32740 GCA_004026665.1 Murina feae
GTTCCTCCATTTCTGTCATTTGTGATCTGTTTCTTAGTCTCCGCATTTTAGCTGCTCATTGATAGGGTGGCTTTCTGTGCTAGGTTTTCTATAGGGCCCAGTGATTCAGCCTCCCCAATCACCTGGGGTGGACACTCTTGTTGTATACCTTTGAAGGCTGGGTGCACAGTCTTGTAGTTATCACTGGGAGGTATCACTGGGAGGAAATGACCTGCAGGCCTTTCTCCTCGTTATTTGGGGTTTAGATCTTTTGGAGTTCTGTCCCAGCTGCAGACCCCTAGGTTATGCCGAAGGCAGGCAGGCGCACAGCTTGGGCGGGGTTGTAGGTGGGGTGGGGTGGGGTCTCAGAATCACCAAGCGGAGCAACCCACAATGGCTGCACCTCTGCTGGCTCTGAGGCTTCTCCTGGGTTTGGCACCTCCACGCCCTGGCGTCTGCATGCCCCTGAGTCCCTGTGTCAGTGATCGCTGCAAACAGCTCTGCTAGAACGCCACTGGTCTTCTGCCCCATTGCCCTACAGCCCACATCGCATTCAGTGCGACCCCGGAGTTTATAATCTCCATCCAAGCTGCGGACCCAGGCTCAGCTGCCGCCACCCTTTCACCCATGCCGCCACTTCCGTTCTGTGCATCCATACCTCTCAGTTTTGGTGCCAGGAGCTTCTACTCAGTCTCATTCCTTCTCTTGCCTTCTAGTTGTAAAGCTTCCCCTCCCTTGGCTCTGGAGGATGGCTGTTTATCTGTATAGTTGTATTTTTATAATGTAGTTGTGGAAGCTGCGCATTTAAGTATATACCTCATGCTGCCATCTTGGTTCTCCAGAAACCAATTCTGTCCATTTTTAAAAGAATTATTCAGGGAAAGGAAGTAATGGCTAAAAATGAATTCCTTGAACCAAAAAGGCAATATTAATAATGAAATAAACACCAATGTATAAGATAGCTTCTACCAGCAAACTGGAATGGTCACAAAATCCTAGAATGATTATAACATGCAAATTTATTCACTATTTTCCTCATTCATCCTTCCTTCTGTAAGTCTTAAGCAGAGCCATATGAATATGTTAAACAGATAAAAGTGTAGCTTCTCAGAATTGCAGTGGAAGGAAGAATAAAGCCCTATAATCTCCCTTCCCCATGACTCCTGAGTAGAGCAGGACACCATAGCCTCTTCCCTTGGAGAATATTACTTCACCTAGAATAACTGGCAGAACAACTAAAGGAGCTTTCTCCTATCAAGGCAGCTGACTACCTGGGACAAGTTGAAGGGAGAAGCAATGGTCTGGAATTTATTAATTTCAACCCTGATAAATCTCTGACACCAAAACATAAAGGTAGGGTATTGGTTTTGTTGTATATCTTGAAGGAGTGTCAAGAGCATACTAACCTCACTTTGTGATATTGACATCTTCTGAAGTCAGGTGTGCACATTAGAAAAAAAAAACTGAGAAAGATTATGTGTTTGTGGAATACCTTTCCCTCTAGCCACTCAAAGGAGGGTCACTTGCAACCCTTTAACCTCTTCCACCTTTGTTAGGCTTAGCTGCCTCAAGAATACTGAGAACAAGGCAGCTTTCATCCTTAGGTCAATGGCTAAAATGCATCATGATTCAGTCTAGCTCAGTCAATGCTAACAGGAGATCACAAACAACTCATGTGAAGGACAAGTCAAGGTTCCCTCATGGTACTTGGATACTTTCAGGCACAAGCTGTCTCATAGGTCCTCTGTGTCCCAGGGGGGTATAAAGATCAGTGACAGAATGTAGGAACAAGAGTATGACACTTGTTTCACAATATGAGAGCTCAGGAAAAGTCAAGTACTCCACCCTAGGGGATACAGCTTGCCCTACCCTTAGAAAACTGGCACCCACACATTGCATCTCAACTTCTGAAGAGGAAACAGTAACAGAGGCCAAACCTACAGGCTTAAACAGCCTCAGAGAGCATCAGTGACTGGCTCCAGGATAGGAGTATCTGCCCCTTGTCTTGGGAACCTGACTGGCACTCCCCCATTAAAAGAGAGCTGATAGAAACTCCTGGTTTCTAACTATCCCACTGAACTACACAGGAAGCTCTCCACCCAGCCAAGGACAGGGAAATATTGGGACACTCTCAGAGGAGTGCTCTGAGATGATGAAACACACCCACCATTTCCCTTGAAATCTGAAAGGCATCTCCCCCTCACAGGAGGCCCGTAGGTCTTATACTCCCAATTCCACCAAAACCCCTCTCAGAAACAGCATTTTCAGTGATTAAGATTGACAGCTGACCAGAAGGTGAAGGCGAGCAGAGGCGGAGCCTGGGGAACCTGGGGAAGTTTGCTGAACTGTCTGTGAGTCTTATGCTGCCAACAAACAGGCCTTAGAGTGAAGGTTGGCCCTTCCTGGGGGCAGCCATATCCTGTGGAGACAGACACAAACTGGAAGCTTATAACAGGTTGCTGAGAGCCAAATGTGGAGAGCTTATGACTGGCTAGCACCAAAATATGACCCAGGAAGCCCAGAGTTGGCAGACAAAATAGTCACCCTCAGTCAACAGAAGAACAAGATCAAAGGGGAGCTCCCAGGAGGCACTATACTCTGCTGAGACAAAGGCCACTTCGCTGTTTTTTGGCATGTTATTTTGCATTAGTCAAACCTCAGTTCTTGAATATATCCCATCGCAAACAATTTGGTTCTTGACCAAGTTACTCATGGGAAAATGTCTGTCTTAAACAAAACTTTAAGTTTCAACCTGGCAACTCTCACACCACAAAGGAGAGAATGCGAGTCATTTTACCACTAAACCTCACATAGATAACATCTCAGGATATTGTGCTGTGAATATTTTTGTGTGTGTTTTTTTCTTTTTTTGCTTTTGTTGCTGGCAAAATGAATGATTAACACAATTTTAAAACATGAAGAGGCCAACAAGAGTGCTAAAGCTGCTAAGGGTGTGAAAGAAACAATGATCACAGGCAATTGAAGAGGTAGAAAAACTTATTGATTTGGATAAAGGAAAAGCAGTTAGAAGTGACAGCATTTTGGAGGCAGTGATATGTGAAAAAGTGAAAATGCTGCATACTACCTTCCTAAAAAACACCCCTGGAATGAGTGCTGAAAATTATTCAAGGCTCATAGGGGGTGGTTCAATACATTTAAGAAAAGAAGCGTTTGTTTATAGATTAAACAGTACATTAGACGTGTACTGTATATAAGACAGATTAAAACAAGGAATTATTTGGTTGTCTGGAGCAAGTTAGTTCAATTTATATTATTTATAATGGGAAAAAGTAATTCTTTCTTTTTTAAACAAATTGCTTCTGAACAGCCTTCCAGAACAAATTAAGTTCAAAAAGTGAGGTTTCACTGTCTCTTCTCTATTGCTTTATTAATTTAGTCTCTCTTTTTTCTTTCTTTTTTTTTGCATAAACACATGTATTTACTAATGAAATGGTCGATCTTAATTAAACCAACTCAGAAATAGTTGCATGTAAAATGGTTGTGATAACTGAATACAGTAATGGGGAAAAAAGTGTGGAGAGATTTGCTCATTGAACTGAGCTTGTTTATCCTCATGGCTAATTCCCATCTGGAAGGATGATGGAATTTTTATTTATTTATTTATTTGTTTGTTTATTTATTTATTTATTGTTATTGAGCAGGGGAGGAGGGAAGGGGGAGTACACGGTTTCCGGATGACGGAATTTTTACTCTACTTTCTCATAGATCCGAGTACAGTTGCCATTGTTCATGACACATTCCACCACTAGCTTCCCGCCTTCCAGCCACCAAGTGATGGTGCTCTCCTTCCCATCCCACTCCTAGTGCTGGATCAGTGCGCCATTGACGAAGTGGCAGATGGGCTGAGTTTTCCTGCCATCTGCTGTGGTCTCTTCAAATTTCTCTCCCAGGTTGCATGAGAACTGGGTGGTCTTCAACATGCTCTCAGTTTTTACCGTGAGGTGTTTGCCGTGGGAAATGATGACACAATCTGACTTGGCCATGGTGCCCATTTTCCGCAGAGCCATTCCTACTCCTAATTCCTTCATGTACTTGTTGAAGTCTTTGCTCTCCACTAAGTGCTATCTCCCTACCAGCTGCTGGATAAAGGCCATGGTTGGCACGGAGTCGTGTGAGACCTGAGTGAAACAGAGTGCTATGATGGCAGTGTGGCCTTTTTTCTCTCATATCT
Organism: Murina feae; assembly: GCA_004026665.1. Classification (NCBI taxonomy): domain Eukaryota; kingdom Metazoa; phylum Chordata; class Mammalia; order Chiroptera; family Vespertilionidae; genus Murina; species Murina feae. The sequence continues at coordinate 4,172 of PVJC01017246.1, forward strand.
CTAAGTTTCCTCACTCTGTTTTTCTTCTTTCTCCTGCTTTCTTGTCTTTTTTACTTTTCCTATTTTTCTTTCTTCTTTCTCGTCTTTCCTTATCATAAGTTTTTTTCCTGTTTCCTTCCATACCATTTTCTTTCTCCTATTTTTTATTTTTACCTGTTTTCTTCCCTTCTGCCCTTTCATATTCCTGTTTCTTCCCTTTTCCTTCTTAAATCATTTCTTTTCCTTCAGTATTCTTGTTCTATATTCTTCTTCCCAATTCTCTTTTCTTCTGTGGTTGCTTTTGTTGTTAGTATAGGTAGTCTTTTCAATGTTTTTGTTTTGTTTCTTGGTTGTTGTTTTTTTTTCTGTTAGCATCTGCAAAACAGTTTACACAATGTTGTCAGGTTGAACCTACCAGTCAGCCTGCCTGACAAGAGATCCCACCCATGAATGGGACAACAACAATTAAGACACAATTACAACAGATCCCAAAGAACTCACATAGGGAATACTTTTAGAGCATACAGCTCAGGAGATCAAAGAGATTGCACCACTGAGTCTCATAAAACACTTAATTAATAAGGCCACCCTATGAAAAATGCAAGGCATAGCAGTTTGATCTAATACATAGAAACAAATACAAAGGGACAACAAAATAGGGAGACAAAGAAATAGCCCCCAAATGAGAAAAAATGAGGAAACATCAGAAAAGGAGCTAAATGAAATGGAGGCAATTTATCAGATATAGATTTCAAAGTAATGGTTATAAGGATACTCAAGGAAGTTAGTGAGAATTATAAGAAACATAGTGGAAACTACAATATCATGAAAAAAGAAATAGAAACCATGAACAGGAATCACTCAGAAATGAAAAATAACATATCTGACATTGAGAATGCACTGGAAGGAATCAAAAGTTGAATGACTAAGGCAGAAGACTGAATAATTGAGTTGGAACACAAGATAGAAAAACATCCGATTGGAGCAGCAAACAGAAAAATAAATTAAAAAACAGAAAGGAAAAAAAAAAGCAGGAGGATAATTTAAAGAAACTTTGGGACAACATGAAATGTAACTATATTCACATCATCTACTCTAATAAAAGAGTAATATGGAAATTAACCATCTTTCTGAGATGCCTAAGCCATGCCCACCAACCAAGCCACGCCCACCAGCCAATCAGAGCAGCTGTATGCAAATTAACCCAGCCAAGATGGAGGCCAGCAGCCACAGAGCAAGCAGCAGTGGGTGCGGCACAGGTGGCGGTGAGGGCAGGGCACAGGTTGGGATGTGGAAGTGAAGCTGCTGCATGGTCTAGGAGGCAGTGGGGCCCTAGATCACTGCCCAGGAGGGTGGGTAAGGATGCTGGGAGCTATGGTGGGCAGAGGCGGCCTCCTATGAAGATACCTCCCTCAAGTCTCCCCCAGGGCGTCTGGCTTCAGCCTGCAGACAGAGTGCAGCTGCCTGGCCTCCTGGGATTCCATTGTCCAGGAAGGGGCAGGAAAGTCAAACAGACTAAGACGTGTCAGGAATAATCATTAGAAAATTCAAGGTCTCCTCACTCCCAGCCACCACCCAGCCCTAACCACATGGACTGGTTTGATGCTGAAATCCAGCCCGGAACACTGGAGCAATTTAGAAGGTGGTGGCGGCAAGGGCGGTGTGCGCAGTGGTGGGGGCGGGTGTGGCCCATCAGAGTGCTGCGTGAGCCTGTGTGACCTGAACCCGTGCAACCTGGACAAGGTCCCCAAGACCCTGGAGTTCTTCAAGCTGCTGGGACCAGACTATGGGGCCAGCTCTGAGGTGGGAGTCTTGCTCCCTGTGGAGCCTCTGGATGGGTTCCCCATCCATGGCCTAAAGGGGTGTGGCCAGCCTGAAAATGGTCCTCAGCCAGTCACCCAGGCTGGCCATACCCTCATAGGGTGAAGGACCCCACTGGGGGGTTTGGCCAGCCTGCAAACAGCCATCAGCCCTTCACCCAGGCTGGGCAGGCACACCAGCAGGTGGACATCCCACGAGAGGTCCCAGACTACGAGAGAGCACAGGCCGGGCTGAGGGATGCCCCCTCCCCCCAAGAGTGCACAAATTTTTGTGCACTGGGCCCCTAGTAAGGGTATAAGAAGGAGAGGAAAGCAAGCAAAGAATAGAGGGTCTGTTTAAAGAAATAATGACAAAAAAATTCCTAAGCTGGTGAAGGTAAAAGTCACACTACTTCAGGAAGCACAGGGAGTTTCAGTCAAGATGAACACTAAGACACATACTCTAAGACAAATTAAAATGACAAAGAAATTAATAGTAATTAAAGACTTAGTGGATAGAGCATCATCTCACAGACTAAAGGGTCCTGGATACAATTCTGGTCAAGAGCATGTACCTTGGTTTCAGGCTTGAGCCCCAGCCCTGGGTGCATTCAGAGGGTGACCAATCAATGTGTCTCTCTCACATGGATGTTCCTCCTCTCTCTCTGCCTCTCCCCACCCATCCAGTCTTTGGAAATCAATGAAAAAATATCCTCAGGATAGTTCCAACTAGAGGATATAACCCTGGTAAATATATATGCACACAATATAGGAATATCCAAATATATATAAGAAATTCTAAGAAGACCTTTAGGGAGAGATCAATAGCAACGCAGTCATAGCAGGGGACTTTATTTACTATTTTATTTTATTTTTTTATCCTCACCCAAGGATATTTTTCCCATTAATTTCTAGAGAGAGTAGAAGGAAGGGAGGCATGAAAGAGAGAGGGGTGGGAGGAGAGAGAGAGAGAGAGAGAGAGAGAGAGAGAGAGAGAGACACATTGATGTGAGAAATACATTGATTGGCTGCTTCCCACATGTGCCCCTAACTGTGGCTGTGGAACCTTCAACTGAGGTATGTGCCTTTGACTGGGAATCAAACCCATGACCCCTTGGTATGCAGTTCGAATCTATAAACACTGATCCAACCCAGTCATGGCAATAGTAGCGGAGTTTAACACCTCACTCTCATTATTCACTGATGACATCATATTGTACATAGGAAACTCTATAGACTCCATCAAAATACTACTATAAAAAAACCCTACTATATTTAGTAAATAAACTCAGCAATGTAGTAGGATACAAAATTAATGCCCAGAAATCAATGGCATTTTTATATACTAATAATGAACTCTCAGAAAGGGAAACTGAAAAAACAATTTCATTTACTATTGCAATAGCAACAACAAAAGATACATTGGAATAAACTTAATAAAGAAGGTAAAAGACCTGTATGTGGAAAACTATAGGACATTTTAAAAAGGAGTAGGTGAAGATGTAAACAAATAGAAGAATGTATTCATGGATTGGGCAAATCAACATCATTAAAATGTCCACACTACCCAAAGCAATCTATAGATTCAATGAAATTCCTGTTAAATTACCAATAGCATATTTCACAGATCTAAAACAAATACTCCAAAAGTTTTATGGAACCAAAAAAGATCCCAAATGTCAGCAGCAATCTTGAGAAAGAATAACAATATTAGAGGGAACACAATACTGGATAACAAACTATGCTACAAAGCCATTATAATCAAAACAGCCTGATACTGGCACAAGAACAAGAATATAAACCAATGGAACAGAACAGAGATCCAAGAAATTGGCCCAAGCCATTATGCTCAATTAATATTTGACAAAGGAGGTAACAGCATACAGTAAAGTAAATATAGTCTCCTCTATACATGGTATTGGGGAAATTAGACAGGTACATGCAAAAGAAAAAAGAAACTAGACCACCAATTTATACCACACACAAGAATAAACTGAAAATGGATAAAAGACTTAAATATAAGTCAGGAAACCATAAAAAATTCTAGAAGAAAACATAGGCAGTAAAATCTCAGACATCTCTTCTAGCAATATGTTTATGGATACATCACCTAGGGCAAGGGAAACAAGGGAAAAAAATAAATGAATGCAACTGCATCAAAATAAAAACCTTCTGTACAGTAAAAGAAACCATGAATAAAATGAAAAAGAATCCTACTATATGGAAAACTATATTTGCCAATGATACATCTGATAAGGGTTTAATGTCCAAAATATACAAAGAACTCACAAAACTCAACACCAGAAGATAAACAATCCAATTTAACTCTCCTGACTCCTCCCCGCAGCCAGCAGGCCCCGATTGCCTCATCTGGGCTGGACCCCTGGGCTGGGCCGGGGAACTGGGGATGGGTGGCAGCAGACATGGTCCCTTTCCCAGGGAGGTCGAGGGCTGGCTCCCTCCTTGGGGCCAGTGGCCAATTTCCTGGGTTCCTCCCACTGGCTTGTAGGCCCCAATCGGCCTGCCACCCACCTGCTGTGGTAGCATTTGGCACTTCCCCCTGACCAGCAGGCCCCAATCGCCTGGCCAGGGCAGGGATGAGAGGTGGTGGATGCAGGCAGTGAGGGAAGGAGGAGGTGGGAAGGAAGGGAACCTGATTTGCCCTGATCACCGGCCAGACCTAGGGACCCCACCTGTGCACAAATTTCATACACCAGGCCTCTGGTAATTAAACAATCAGGTAAATTCAAGCCAAACAAATACCTCTTTCTCAAAAGCATTTCTCAAAGGCATTACCGTGGCAACTCAGTTTAACCAGTGTATACTCAAAGAGAACTATTAATTTTCAGTTATTCTTTTATTTTTTATTTTTATTGTGTGTGTTTTTATGGTAAACTAAAGTCTATATTTAGAAATTCAGGTAAAAAGCACAGCAGTGCCTTTGACTATAATAGATAAATTAGAAATATAAACTAGCAATGAGACAATTTCGAATAGCAGGAAATTTAGTTCTCTACTACCATTATTTAAATCATTATTTGTGTTAATCTATTAATTTTGGATTTAAGAAGGAAAAAAAAAACACTTATGCTAATTGTAACATCTGACCAGATAAACCAATCAGTATATCTTAAATAATACAGCATGAAATAAAGGGCCATTTAATTTTTGATGACTTGAACTCTTTAAGGACATTTCAGTTTTACATACTGTAGAAAGGTTCAAAAACCTTTGCAGATTGCTCAAAATCCCTGCTGGTATTTAGGAAAACTTTTAAAAAGTAATGTTCTTATTCATTTGTTAATACACATTATTAATGTAAAATTCTTAGTCATTTCCAAACAAATATTAAAACGTTGAATGCTAGAGTGATCTGTTTTAAAATCTCAGGGATGTTATTTGACTTATTTACTCCAGAGCATCATACCTTTCCTTCCCTTCCTCCAAAGGGGAAAAAAGAAAATCTGCAGAATGAAGGCAAATTTCCAGACTAAAGGAAACTAAGATTCTTCAGGCTTGGAATATAATCCATAGTTAAGAGGAATGCCAAGTATATATATGCAACCTTTAAAATTTTTATGAAATAAAAAGATCAATTTCAGCTGTCATATTCTTTGAGAATGAATGAGACACAATGAAATGTTACACACTATCATCCTATAAAATAGAAGGGTATTATGCAAATTGACCATAAAGCCACCAGAACGACCAGTCGCTATAGTATGCATTGACTATCAGGGGGCAGACACTCAATGCGGGAGCTGCCCCCCTGGTGGTCAGTGCACTTCCATGGGGGGCTCCCTTCAGCCACACGCTGGGCTGATGGCTGTGAGGCCAGCTGCAGTAGTGGGAGCTTCTCCTGCCTCCTCTGCAGTGCTAAGGATGTCCTACTGTGGGAGGAGCAGGCCTAAACTGGCAGGTGGACATCCCCAAAGGACTCCTGGACTGCCAGAAGGTTGTCTGTCTGCCAGCTTAGGCCTGATTCCCTGGGGAGCAGGCCTAAGCCAGCAGGTGGACATTCCCCAAAATGTCCTGACTACAAGAGGGCTTAGGCGGGGCTAAGGGACCCTGGGTGCATGAATTTTCATGCACCAGAATTCTAGTCTATAATAAAAAACTTCAATTTTCTGCGTGAAGTTGACCTGGAAAATGGTACAAAGTCTACAGCTGCTTTAAAAAACGGTAAAAGAACAGATTTTAAAAGCCTGTAAACCACTGAAAGTGCAAGCGCATGCACACACACACACACACACACACATCTCTATATTTGTCCACTGGTTTTATATCTCACTATTTCTTTGTTCAATATCCCCTTTTTCCTACACATTTTCTTTTTATCCACGACTTTTAAGGATCAGAAAGACAAAACCGTTTGCATTAAATGAGCAGAAAGAAAACAATGTTGTCTTTTCGGGGGCACAGAAAAATCAGCGAGGGACAACTACGTGGAAGTGCAGCATTAAAGAATGCAGGCCCAGATCTTAGACACCGAGTGTAATCAAGAAAAGTAAATCACTGTCATTAACAATAAAATAGTAAAATGGCTTGTCTCCACCGGGTTCCTAGCAGTAGCTGAACCTGGCACAGGCTTCTCCTCCAGCCCTCATTGTCCACAGCCTCCCAGGCAGCCCCTCACCTAGGCTGAGAAAGGTAACCCGGCTCCATGTGCACGCACTTTGGGGCATGCTGCCCGCAGGAAGCTGCCTACACACGCCCCGCCCCGCCTGGTCCTCCCCTCTCGCACGTCCTATTCTCAGCGTTCCAGTTGCTAGGGCCTGTCTCCTTGACTTTTGACTGCACCTGCGGTGAGGGTGGCCTGGGTTCTTTCTTTACCGACTGCATCTGGCCAGCAGACCCATTGCCTCACTTCGCCAACATCTCACTACCTAAATTCCGAGGAAAAGGAGATAAGTAAAGGGGAAAATTCGTTTGTTTTGAGAAGCAGTTGATCGCCCTAAAGGATAGTAGAAGTCCAATGTTTCCAAGCACCTCTTCAGATAGTACGCAGGGAAAATAACCATCATCAAGAAGGAGGTACTGCCAGGGAGCATACCTTTTAACGCTTATGTTCACAGTAATCTTTTGGGGATAAAAAGGCCCATTTTTGTAGCTCCAAAATGTTTCCTTTTAGACTGTCAACAGAATAGTGATGTACTAGGCACTTTGATGTTGCCCTGATAACTGAGTGCACTTTCTGGGGGTCTATTGGCATCATTTCTAAACAGTACTAATTGGGACAGAAATCCTGGAAAATCTCATTACACTGAAGACCATCTTATTTTTGGATTCAATAGTTATGGCTCAGCTACAGTGGTTGAAATTTAAAATAAGTCATTGTTACAGAAAGAAAACAACTCAGATATTGTGGGTCTTCAGAGGCTATCACAAAGTGGTGACTTTTTCATCTTTTGACCAAAACTTTGCCCAAATTTATAGTGATAACATTTTGGAGGTAGAGGAAAAAAAGAGGATCAGTTTTACTGTTCTGTATTTACTAGCTGAAAGAGACTGGCAGATTGAACTTTTTGCTAACATGGAAAATTTTAGAATGATTGGTCATAGCATATGTATTTTAAAATTCTGCATTAAGTATAAAGCTAAATTTTACCTAGATTCTCTATTGAAGTTTTAAAGAATTATTTTCTTATCCTATTTTTCTTTTATAGGGATTCTGCTTGAATTCAGTATAGAGTTCACACAGAATGATTTTCATTAAAATGTAATTTAGATTTGAATGAATTATTTTTCAATAATAATTCAAACATATTCCAAAGCTTTTCAGTTCTCAACTAATAACTGTGAAAATAGTGCTTATTATTAATTAAAATGCAAAACCACCCACAACTTCTCCGAAGACCTTTACCTCCAAAGCTCCCTAAGCTGCCGCCACATAAGACTAAAGTCCATATAGGTATGTATATTCAGATATGTTATTAACTATTTTTCATAGAAAGTTCACAATTTGCGCAGCTCAGAGTCACAATAGTTAAAGGACATTAATAACTGGTAACTGACAAATGTTTGTTGTATGATAATAGCATTCAGTTTAATTCTACAAGTATAGTTGATTCTCATTACTTGTGGATATTGTAGGTATGAATTTACCTAACTGCTGAAATTTATTTGTAACCTTCAAACCAGTATTGTTCTGTGTTTTCTCTTTTTAACTTAACACTATATCATGAATAACACTGCAGAGCAGCATACAGAGCTGCTTCTCACTCCTTGTGAAGCAGGAGAGGGGGATATATGGTATATATATGGTAACTCCCAGTCATTCTGGATACGCTCAGGGCAGTAAAAACCCATATGTTCTCAGCTGATATATTCTGACTTTTTGTTTCAGCTCTCATATTGTAAACAACTGTCCTTTCCCCAGTCTCTTTAGTGCCATAGTTTTTTGAATATTTGTGCTTCTTGTTGGTGATTTTGCTGCCTAAAATATCCTCCAAGCACAATGCTAAAGTGCTGTATAGTCTTCTTAAGCATAAGAAGGCCATGATGTGCTTTACAGAGAAAAATATGTGTTATATGAGTTTCCTTTAGGTATGAGTTACAGTGTTGTTGCCTATGAGTTCAATGAAGTTCTGGAGAGATATCTCAGCTGCGGGGTTGCTATCTGCCAGAGAGAGACAGCTGGAAAGGCAGGCACATTTTTTCAAGAGCCAATGCACAACATTTTGTGTACAGCCACTCAACTTGGGCTACTGAAGAGGGAGGGCAAAGTTGACTAGAGCTGTGTGAGAAGAGTACAGGGTTGGGGGCTCTGGGGTCAGAGCTTGGAAGGCAGCCACCCAGTATTTTGCAGAGGACATCTTTCTCCGGCAGATCTTTACCATTCAGGCAATTTTTGCCTGGAGGGGGCGGGGAAGAAATTGTCTTATCCTATTGGAAAACCTCTTGCACCATGCTGCAGAAGCTCAAGCTCATTAAGAGACTGAGAATTACAATCACCCTTCAGGCAGATATATGGAAGCTTTGAGTCTTTGCCTGATATGCTTCTGGATACAGTGCTAGGAAAAACAGACATTGGTGCATAGCTTGTTCTTTTCTAAAGGCTACCAGCCCCAGCAGAGGGAGCCACAAGCTGTGGATTGCTGATGCCTCCAAGCAGAGTACTCAGGGCTAGTCACAAACAGTGTCTGACACTGTCCAGCACCAGATACATTCCCAAAACACTAGATATAGCAGATCTACCTATTACATAGAAACAAACCCAAACAGGAGACCAAAAACAAGCCTCAAATGAAAGAACAAGAGAATTCTCCAGAAGAAGAGCTAAATGAAGTGGAGATAAGAAATTTATCAGATATACAGTTCAGAATAATGATTACAAAAATGATCAACAGCATTAAGAAAATATATAGAAACTACGAAAAATGACCAGTGAGGAATATAGAATGACATAGCAGTGATTAAGAACACATTGGAAGAAATAAACAGCAGCTTAGGGGAAGCCAAGGATCAGGTCAGTGAATTAAAAGACAGAGTAGAAAAATATCATTCAATCAGAAAACCAAATAAACAACAATAACAACAATAACAACAACAAACATCCCTGATTGGTTTGGCTCAGATAGAGTGGATAGAGTGTTGGCCTATGGACTCAAGGGTCCCAGGTTCAATTCTGGTCAAGTGCATGTACCTTAGTTGCAGGCACATCCCCATTAGGGGGTGTGCAGGAGGCAGCTGATCGATATTTCTCTCTCCTCAATGTTTCTAACTCTCTATGCCTCTCCCTTCCTCTCTGTAAAAAATCAATAAAATATATTAAAACAAAACAAAACAAAAAACAGATCATATCAAGCATCTTCTCAGATCACAGTGGAATGAAATTAGAAATCAACTACAGTAAAAACACTCAAAAATATTCAAACACATGAAGGCTAAATAGCATGTTATTAAACAACTAGAGGACTGGTGCACAGATTCATGCACATTGAAAGAAAATTAATTAGAAGGTGGCTGGTGGGGCGGGACTGGGCAAGACAGGCAAGACATTCCCTGGAGCCAACCTCCCATGGTCCCTCCCTGGCCAGCCACACCTGGAGCAGCACTGGGGCTCAAAGGCATCTTTGGAGTCAGTGGGATCCCTCCAGCAGGTGGAGCAACTTGGCCTGGCCTGTGGGCAATTTGATATCCCCTGAGGGATCCTGTAGTATGAGAAGGCACTCTGCAAAGTTGCTGTCACTTGGCAGCTCCTGCATTGAGCATCTGCCCCCTGGTGTAGCTACTGCCTGGTCAGCCAGTGGCTTAGCCTTTTATATATATAGATGAATGGGTTACCAACAAATTCAAGAAAGAATTCAAAAACTTCCTGGAAACAAATTAAAATGAACACACAACAATCTAAAACCTCTGATCAACAGCAAAAGTAGTCCTAAGAGGGAAGTTCATAGCACTACAGGCATACCTCAGAAAACAATAAAAATCAGCAATAAAATATTTAACCCTACAACTTAAAGAGCTAGAAAGAGAACAACAATAAAAGCACAAAGTAAGTAGAAGGGGGGTGATAATAAAGATTACAGCAGAAATAAATAACATGGAGACTAAAAAACAATAAAAATACTCAATGAAACCAGGGCTGGTTCTTTTAAAGGATAAATAAAATTAATGAACCATTAGCCAGACTCATCAAGACACAAAGAGAGGAGACCCAAATAAATAAAATCAGAAATGAAAGTGGAGAAGTAAACACTGACACCACAGAAATACAAGGATTTAAGAAAATATGAACAACTATATGCCAACAAGCTGGACAATGTGGATGAAATGGATGAATTCCTAGAAAAATACAACCTCCCAAAACGGAATCCAGAGAAAACAGAAAACCTGAATAGGCCAATAACAACTGATGACATAGAAGTGGTAATAAAAAAAACTCTCACCAAAATAAGCCCAGGTTTAGATGGCTTCACAGGGGGAGTTTTACCAAACATTTAAAGAAGAACTAACACCTATATTCCTCAAACTATTTTAGAAAATCTAAGAGGAAGGAGCACTTCCAAACTCTTTATGAGGCCAGTATTATACTAATTCCAAAACCAGATAAAACCACTACAAAGAAAGAGAATTACAGGCCAATATCCCTAATGAATAAAGATGCTAAAATCCTCAACAAAATATTAGCAAATCAGACCCAGGAATATATTAAAAATATCATACACCATGACCAAGTGGGGTTTATTTCAGGGATGCAAGGCTGGTACAATATTCGCAAGTCAATGAGCATGATGCATCACATAAACAAATTGAAAGACAAAAATTGCATGATTATATCAATGATGCAGAAAAGCCTTTGACAAAATCCAACACCCATTTTGGATACAAACTCTCACCACATATCTCAACATGATAAAGGCCATATATGACAGACCTACAGCCAACATCATAATCAATGGGCAAAAACAATTTCCTTAAGTACAGGAACAAGACAAGGGTGTCTGCTTTCACCACTCTTATTCAATATAGTACTGTAAGTCCTAGGCACAATAATCAGACAAGAAGAAAATATAAAAGGCATCCAAATTGGAAAGGAGGAAGTAAAATTCTCATTATTTGCAGATGACATGATATTGTACATAGAAAACCCTAATGACTCCATCAAAAAACTCCTAGATTTACTGTATTTTTCAGCTTATGAGATGACTTTTTAACCCAGGAAAAACTTCTCAAAAGTCGGGGGTCGTGTTATACACCGGGTGTTGTCTTATAGGGTGGGTGCTAAAATTTCTGAGCCAGACTGAAAAATCTGTGGTCACTGCATACGGTGGGGGGAGCTCAAAAATGGCCACACTCCATTCATTTCAATGGAGCTGGATGGAGACCGCAAGTGTCTCTGGTAAGCTCCTTTTTGTGCCACATACAGTCTCCGTCCGAACTTTTTAACCTGGGAAAATCTTCTCAAAAGTTGAGGGTTGTCTTATATGCCCAGTCATCTTATATGCCGGAAAATACGGTAATAAATTAATTTGGCAATGTAGCAGGATACAAAATCAATAACCAAAAATTGATAGCTTTTTTTTATACAATAACTAGAGGCCTAGCATGTGAACTCGTGTGCAAGTAGGGTCTGTAGGCCAAGCTTGCTGTCAGGGCTATGTCCACCTCCCTGTGATGCTTGCTGTCCCGTGACACTCTGCGACACTCCCTGCCACTGGCCTGTGCCACACCTTGATGCTCCCTGCCCTGAGACCCTTGCCTCCACTGCTCCGTGATGCTCTGTGAAGCTCCCTGCCCCATGATGCTCTGCGATGCTTCCTGCTGCCACCCTGCTATGCTGCTCGATGCTCTCTGCCCCACGAAGCTCTGCAACACTAGCCTTCGTTGCACCACAATGCTTCGCAAATCTCCCCACCCCTTGATGCTCCATGACACTCCCTGACACTGCCTCACAATGCTCCTCAACACTTCCCACTCTACAATACTTCGCTAGACTCGCTGCTGCCACACCCTGCAATGCTTGCTACCGCTTGCTGCTGGACACTCACCACCGCTCCCAGCCCACCACCTGCTGCTGCTCAATAGTCCCCAGTCCTTCCCCACTGCCACCCCCTTTATTCACCATGGTTCCTTGTTCACCATGCTGTGATCAGAGTCTGTGGGGCGGGGTGGGGTAGGGACCAAGAGGTGGTCAATGCACCTCATGGTGACTGGTCCAGCGGTCATTCTGCTCATTATGCTTATGGTCCTGGCCTTTTATTATATAGAATAATGAATTCTCAGAAAGTGAAATTGAACAAATAATCCCATTTACCTTTGCAACAAAAAATTAAGATACTTAGGAATAATCTTAACCAAAGAGGCAAAAGACCTGTACTCAAAAAACTACAGGACTTTGAAAAAATAAATAGAAGAAGATATAAACAAGTGGAAGAATATACCATGTTCATGGATTGGTAGAATCAACATCATTAAAATGTCCACACTACCCAAGGCAACCTACAGATTCAGTGCAATCCCTATCAAAATACCAACTGCATATTTCACAGAGCTAGAAGAAATACTCCATAAATAAGTAATCAAAGAAGACCCCAAATTGCTGAAACAATTTTGAGAAAGAAAAACAAAGTTGGAAGAATCACAATACCAGATTTCAAGTTATAGCACAAAACCACCATAATCAAAACAGCCTGGTACTGGCACAAGAACAGGCATAGAGATCAATGGAACAGAACAGAGAACCCAGAAATCGACACAAGACATTATGCTCAATTAATATTTGACAAAGGAGGCAAGAGCATATAATGGAGTCAATATAATCTCTTCGATAAAGGGTGTTGGGAAAATTGGAGCAATAGATGCAAAAAAATGAAACTAGACCAACAACTTACACCATACGCAAGAATAAACTCAAAATGGATAAAAGACTTAAATGTAGGCCATGAAACCATAAATCCTGGAAGAAACCTTAGGCAAAAAACCTCAGACATCTCTCATACAAATACATCTCCTAAGGCAAAGGAAACTAAGAAAAAAAATAAACAAATGGGACCACATCAAAAGCTTCAGCACAGCAAAAGAAATCATAATTAAAATAAAAAGCGATCCCACTGTATGGGAGAACATATTTGGCAATGATATATCTGATAAAGGGTTAATATCCAAAATATATAAGGAACTCAAACAACTTATCAAAAGGAAGAAAAACAATGCAATTAAAAAATGGGCAGCCCTAACTAGTTTGGCTCAGTGGATAGAGTGTTGACCTGCGGACTCAAGGGTCCTGGGTTCAATTCCAGTCAAGGGCATGTACCTTGGTTGCAGGCACATACCCAGTGGGGAGTGTGCAGGAGGCAGCTGATCGACATTTCTCTCTCATCGATGTTTCTGACTCTCTATCCCTCTCCCTTCCTCTCTGTAAAAAATTAATAAAATATTAAAAAAATGGGCAAAGGACCTAAATAGACACTTCTCTAAATAGGACATACAAATAACCAAGAGACATATGAAAAAATGCTCAAAGTCACTACTAATCAGAGAGATGCAAATTAAAACAACAATGAGTTATCGCATCACACCTGTTAGAATGGATACCATCAACAAATCAACAAATGACAAATGATGGTGAGTGTATGGAACAAAAGGAACCCTAGTACACTGTTGGTGGGAATGCAGACTGGTGCAACCATTATGGAAAACAGTATGAAGTTTCCTCAAAAAACTAAATATGGAGCTTCCATTTGACTTAGTGATTCCACTTCCAGGAATATATCCTAAGAAACCTGAAACACCAATCAAAAAGAATGTATGCACCCATATGTTCACAGCAGCACAATTTACAATAGCTAAGATCTGGAAACAACCCAACTGTCCATCAATAGATGAGTGTATAACAAAGCTGTGGTACATTTGTACTGTGGAATACTATGCAGCAGTAAAAAAGAAGACTCTCTTACTCTTTGATTCAGCATGAGGGACCTAGAGAGTATCATGCTAAGTGAAACAAGTCAGTCAGAGAAAGGCAAGTATCACATGATTGAACTCATATGTGGAATCTAAGTAACAAAATAAACCAATGAATGGAGTGGATCCAGAGACTTAGAATCATGCAACTAAGTGTAGAATCTCAGAAGGAAGGTGGTGGAGGGTGGGTGGCTGGGAGGTAATCAATCAAAGACTTTGTAAGTATCCTATATAATAAAAGCCCAGTGACCAAATGGTGGAATGACCAGAATGACCAGTTGACAAGTTGCTATATGTGCACTGGTCACCAGAGGGCAGATGCTCAATGCAGGAGCTTCCCCTGGTGATTAGTGTGCTACCACAGTGGGAGCACTGCTCAGCTCACTGGGATGAGTGGCTCCTCCCATTGTATACCCCAGGCTGACAGGGGTGTGCAATTGTCATCCCCTTGCCCCAGGCTCCTCCTCTTTACTTCCTGCCACCTCCTCCAGATGCCCACAGGCATGCAGCACCACTGCTGGGCTAGCAGAGCTGACCCTAGGGAGATGGGCTCATGGTCACAGTGGGACTGAGGCCTACTTTGCTGCCTCTCAGTCCTATTGTCCTTGGGCTCATCCCTGACCAGGTACCCTGGAGAGGCGAGTGCTCGGCTCCATGGAAGATGCCAGATCAGGGAGCAACTGCTCAACAGACGGGTTCACAGCTGCTCAGCTGACCTGGATGAGTGATGCTCCCACAGTGGGCTGATCCCCGCATGCCATGACTCCCCACCAGTGCATGAATCCCATGCACTGGCCCTCTAGTATATACATAATCCATGGACACAGACAATAGGGTGCTGAAGGCCTGGTGCAGTGAGGGCAGGAGAGGTTTGAAGGGGATCAATGCAGGGAAAAAGGGAACATATTTAATACTTTCAACAATAAAGAATTATTGTTTTTTTTTTTAAAAAAAAGCATTAAAGGAATATGAAAAACTAAAAAACAAAAACAAAGCACAGGAGGACAGCTTAAGGGAGCTGGGGAAAAACATTAAATGGAACAATATGTACAACATAGGAGTCCCAGAAGGTGAAGAAAGTGAGCAAGGAATACAGAATCTATCCCTTTTACTAAAATGGCAGTAAATAAGAACCTACCAATAATAACACCAAAATGTAAATGGATTACATGTTCCAATCAAAAGACATAGCTGATGGATAAGAAAATATGACTCAAATATATGGTGTCTATAGGAGACCTACCTCAGAACAAAAGATTCACACAGGATGAGAGTGAAGAGATGGAAAAAATTTTTCAGTGGGAATGGAAGTGAAAAAAACTGGGATAGCAATATTCATATCTGACAAAATAGACTTCAAAATGAAGGCCAAAAGAGGAGCTAATGAAGATAACTATAATAGTAAAGGTATCAATCCAAGAAGAGGATATAACCATGTTACACATATATGCATCCAATATAGGAGCACCTAAATATATAAAAATAACTTCTAGAGAACTTTAAGGGAGAGATCAACAACAATACAGTCATAGTAGGGGACTTTAACACCCCACTGACTTCACTAAATAGTTCTCCCAGACAAAAAATCAATAAGGAAACAATGATTCTAAATGACACACTAGGTCAGATTATTTTAATTGACATTTACAGAACATTTCACCCCAAAGTTGCAGAATATACTTTTTTTCTCAAGTATCCAAGGGTCATTCTAGGATACAAAACAAGTGTCTGTAAGTTCAATAAAATCAAAATCATATGAAACATCTTCTCAGATAACAATGGCACAAATTAAGAAATCAACTACAGTAAAACACTCAAAAACTTTCAAATACATGAAGGCTAAATAGTATATTATTAAACAATGAATGAGTTAACAATGAGATCAAGAAATAAATAAAAAACTTCCTGGAAACAAACAAAAATGAACACACAACAAGCCTAAATCTATGAGACACAGCTAAAGCAGTCTTGAGAGGGAAGTTCCTAGCACTACAGGCCAACATCAAGAACAAGAGAAAGCTCAAATAAATAATCTAACCCTAAAGAATTAGAAAAAACAAGAAAATCCCAAAGTAGAAGGAATGAAATAATGAAGATCAGAGCAGAAGTAAATGATGTAGAGACTAAAAAATAAAAACGATCAGTGAAAGCAAGAGCTAGTTATTTGAAAAGATAAACAAGATTGATGAACCTTAAGCCAGACTAATCAGAAACAAAGAAAGAGGACCCAAATAAACAAACAGAAATGATAGAGATGAAGGAACAACTGATAGCACAGAAATACTAAGGAATGTAAGAAAATACTGTGAACAAATATATGCCAACAAGCTGGATAAGAGGATGAAATGGACAAAATCTGGGAAAAATGCAACTTCCAAAATTGAATCAGGAAGAATCAGAAAACCTCAATAGGCCAATAATAATTGATGAAAATGAAGCAATAATAATAATAATAATAATAATAATAATAATAAATCCCAGCAAACAAAAGCCCTGATCCAGATGGCTTCACAGGTGAATTTTACCAAACATTCAAAGAAGAATTAATACCTATCCTCTTCAAACTTAGTCCAAAAAGTCCAAGAGGAAGTCCAAGCTACTTCAAATCTTTTTTAAAAAAGAGGCCAGCGTTATCCTAATCCCCAAACCAGATATTATTAAGAAAGAGAATTACAGGTCAATGTCTCTGATGAATGCAGATGCTAAAAATCTCAACAAAATATTAGCAAATTAGACATAGCAAAATACTAAAAAAACAGACACAATGATCAAATGGGATTTATTTTGGGGATACAAGGATAGTGCAATATCTTCAAAACAATAAATGTGACACATCACATGAACAAATTGAAAGACAAAAATTATGATCATATCAATAGACAAAGAAAAAGCATTTGACAAAATGCACCACCCATTTTTTATAAAAACCCTCAGCATAATGGGAGTAGTAGAGGGGTCATACCACAACATAATAAAGGCCATATATGACAAAGTTATGGCCAACATCATACTCAGTGGGCAAAAACTAAACTATTTCCCCTAAGAAGAGTAACAAGACAGGACTCTTATTTAACATAGTACTAGAAGTCTTCATGGTCAGACATGAAGAAAATATAAAAGGCATCCAAATGGGAAAGGAGGATGTAAAACTATCATTATGTGCAGATAACATTATATTGTACATAGAAAACCCTAAAGACTCCACCAAAAAACTACTAGATTTAATAAGTGAATTCAGCAAGGTAGCAGGATCTAAAATTAACACCCAGAAATTGATTGCCTTTTTACACACCAGTAATGAATTCTCAGAAAGAGAAACTAAAAAAATAAAAAGTAAAAATCCATTTTCCAGTTCAGTGAAATTTAAGATGCTTAGAAATAAACTTAACCAGGGAGGAAAATGTGCTGTACTCAGAAAACTACAGGAAGTTGAAAAAAGAGATATAGGAAGATATAAGCAAGTGGAAAAATATACCATGTTCATGGATTGCTGGATTTAACATAATAAATATGTCCACACTACCTTAAGCAATCTATAGATTCAATGGAATCCCTATCAAAATACCAATGGCATATCTCACAGATCTAGATCAAATACTCCAAAAATGTATATGGAACAAAAAAAAGACCCTCAATAGCTGCAATAATCTTGAGAAAGAAGATCAAAGTTGGAAGGATCGCAATACCAAATATCAAGTTATACTACAAAGTCACTGCAATGAAAACAGAACAGGGATATAGATCAACGGAACAGAATACAGAACACAGAAATAAGCCTAAGCTATCATGCTTAATTAATATTTGATAAACGAGGTAGGAACATGTAATGGAGTAAGATAATCTCCTCAGTAAATGGTGTTGGGAAAATTAGATAAGTACATGCAAAAAAACTAGACCACCAATTTACATCATACACAAGAATAAACTCAAAATGGATAAAAGACTTAAAAGTAAGTTGTGAAACCATAAACATCTTAGAAGAAACCAAAATCTTAGACATTGCTTGTAGCAATGTTTGCAGATACATTTCTTAGGGCAAGGGAAACAAAGGAGAAAATAAACGAATGGGACTACTTCAAAATAAAAAGCTTCTGAACAATGAAACCATCAACAAAATTAAAAGGGAGTCTATTTTATGGAAGAATATATTTGCCAATGATACATCTGACTAGTGGGTAATACTCAGAGTACATAAGGCACTCATACAACTTTACAAAAAACAAACAATTAAAAAATGGGCAAAGACCTAAATAGACACTTCTCTAAAGTGGACATACAGAAGCCCAAGAGACATGTGGAAAAATGCTCAAAGTCACTAATCATCAGAGAGATGCAAATTAAATTGACAGTGAGGTATCACCTCACAACTATCAGAATGGTTTCCATCACAAATCCACAAATAACAAGTGCTGGTGAGGATGTGGAGAAAAGGGAACCCTAGTACACTGCTAGTGGGAATGCAGACTGGTGCAGCCACTATGAAAAACAGTGTGAAGTTTCCTCAAAAAATTAAATATGGAGCTGCCATTTGACCCAGTGATCCCACTTATGGGAATATATCCTAAGAAACCTGAAACACTAATCAGAAAGAATATATGCACACTTGTGTTCATAGCTGCACAATTCACAATAACTAAAATCTGGAAATAGCCCGTGTCCTTCAGTAGATGAGTAGATAAAAGAAAAAAGCCATGGTTCATTTATACCATAGAATATTATGCAGCAGTAAACAGAAGGATCTATTACCCTTTGAGGCAGCATGGAGGGACCTGGCAAGTATTATGCTAAGTGAAATAAGCCAGTCAGAAAAAGACAAGTATCACATGATCTCACTCATATGTGGGACATAAAGAACAAAATAGACTCAGAGACATAGTATGGAAGAGACTGTCAAATCTAAGAGGGAAGGCAGAGGTGAATGTTTGGGTGGGAAGTGATTAAACAAGGAACTTACATGCATATATGCATAACCCATGGACATAGACAATAATGTGAAGGCCTGAGGCAGACCCAGGTGTGGGCTAGAAGAGGTCAGTGGGGGAAAAAGAGGGACATCTGTAATAATTTGAACAAGCAATATGAATTTAAAAAGAAAAAATAACTAAAAAATTTTAAAAGGAGAGAGAGAGAGAGAGAGAGAGAGAGAGAGAGAGAGAGAGAGAAGAGAGAGAGAAAGGTCACCAGACAATGATAATTCTGTTTATTATTTTAGAGGTTTTAAAAACATTTAATTTGTTGATTCAGAGAATATGTTCTGAAATATAGCATAATTTTGAATATTTTAAAAGAAGTATAATTGATATGCCAAGAGAGAAACTGAGGAACTGAAAGAGAGAAGCTGAATATAAATTAAAACCAGAAGAGGTAGAAGACTTAAAACCAGAAGAGATAGAAAAATAAGAAAAGGTTTTTTTAAAAAAGAGAGAAAGCAAAACAACTACAATGAATAAAAACTTTACAAATGTGGCAGATGTCAATAATTCATTAAAATGTGAATGGTCTAAATACAGCTATTGAAAGACAAAAACTGTCAGAAGAGATAGAAAAACAAGACCTACCTCTATCTATCTAAACTAATAAAAGAGTAATATGCTAATTGGTATTACTCCGCTACACCCTAAGTCACACCCACCAGTCAATCAGAGTGACTATATGCAAATTAACCCAACCAAGATGGTGGCCGGAAGCCATGGAGCTAGAGCAAACAGGAGGTTTGCTTGTCCTGGTGATGGAGGAAGCTAAGCTTCCCTGCCTGCCTAGGCCAACTGTGGTCTCTGCTCAAGGCAACAAAGTTTCAATTATAAAAGATAAATAAATCCCAGATACCTGCTTCCAGCCAGCCTTGCTGGGAACTGGGTCCCTGGGGGCTGTGCCCAGCCTGCAAACAGCCATTAGCTTCTCACCCAGGCTGGCCAGTCACCCCAGCAGGACCCCCCACCCTGAAGGGGCTGTGGCCAACCTGTAAACAGCCATCAGCCCCTCACCCAGGCTGGCCAGGCACCCCAGGGGAGACACCCACCGTGAAGGGACTGTGGCCAGTCTGCAAACAGCCATCTTCCTCTCACCAAGGCTGGCCAGGCACCCCAGCAGGACCTCCTCCCTGAAGGGGATGTGGCCATCCTGAAAACGGCCCTCAGCCCCTCACCCAGGCTGGCCATGCACCCCAGTGGGACCCCCACCCTGATCCAGGACACCCTTCAGAGCAAACCATCTGGCCCCCACCCATGCACCATGCCTCTACCATATATAATAAAAGGGTAATATGCAAATTGACCCTAACAGCAGAAAGACTGGGAATGACTGGTCACTATGACACATACTGACCACCAAGGGACAGAAGCTCAATGCAGGAGTTGCTTCTGGTGGTCAGTGCACTCCCACAGGGGGAACTCTGCTCAGTCACAAGCCAGGATGACAGCTTCCAGTACAGCAGTGGTTGTGGGAGCCTCTCCTGCCTCCTCAGCAGCATTAAGGATGTCCGACTTCAGCTTAGGCCTGCTCCCCGCTGGCAAGTGTACATTGCCCGAGGGCTCCTGGGTTGCCAGAGGGATGTCTCACTGCCAGCTTAAGCCCAATCCCCCAGGGAGCTGGCATAAGCCAGCAGGTGGACATCCCCCGAGGGGTCCCAGACTGTGAGAGGACACAGGCTGAGCTGAGGGACCCCCTTGAGTGCACAAATTTTTGTTCACTGGGTCGCTAGTCCTATATAATAAAAGAATAATATGCAAAATAGGCGTCACTCTGTCACAAAGATGGCTTCCCCCATGGCCACAAGATGGCTTCCCCGATGGCCACAAGATGTCTGTCCCATAGCCACAAGATGGCAGTGCCCAGTCCAGCTCAGACCTGCAACTGCAGTGGTCAGGCCTGTTAGCCAAGCAGGTGGCAGGGGAGGTGGGGGGCCTGAGGGGTGGAACAGGCAATCAGAGGGGGTTGGGGGGTCCCCTGCCCAGGCCAGAGGCCTTTGCCAGAGACCTCAGGCATGGGCAAGGGTGGAGCTGGTGATCGGAGGTGGCAAGGGCAGAGCCAATGATTGGAAGAATATGAGGGTGCCTTACCCAGGCATAAGGTCTGGGTCAGAGGCCTCAAGCCAGGGCAGGAGAAAAGCCGGAGATTGCAGGGGGCAGGATTAGAGCCGGTGATCGCAGAGACCTGGGCTCTGTGAAGTCAGCTATTGGAGGGGCTTAGGGGTCTTCTGCCCAGGCAAAAGAGTAATATGCAAATTAACCCTCACTTTGTCACAAAGCAGCCAGGGAGCTGTAGCGAGGCCGAGGCTTGCATTGCCCTGGTGATGGAGGAAGCCAAGATTCCCACCTGCCCTGTGGGCCCTGAGCTTCACTCAAGGCAACAAAGTTTCAATTACAGAAGGTAAATAAACTCAAGATACCTGTTTCCAACCTGCGGCTATGGCCAGCCTGATAACGGCCCTCAGCCCTTCACCCAGGCTGACCAGACACCCCAGTGGGGACCTCCGCCCTGAAGGAGCTGTGACCAGCCTGCAAACAGCCATCAGTCCCTCACCCAGGCTGGCCAGGAACCCCAGCAGGACACCCTTCAGGGCAAACCAGCTGACCCCCACCTGTGCACCAGGCCTCTGTCCTATATAATAAAAGGTTAATATGCAAATTGACCCTAACAGCAGAACAACTGGCAATGACTGGTCACTATGACACACCAGGGGACAGAGGCTCAAAGCAGAAGATGCCCCCTGGTGGTCAGTGCACCCCACAGGGGGAGCTCTGCTCAGCCACAAGCCAGGCTAAAGGCTGCCAGTAGAGTGGTGATGCTGGGAGCCTCTCCTACCTCCTCAGCAGCACTAAGGATGTCTGACTGCAGGTTACTCCTGCTCCCTGCTGGCAAGTGGACATCCTCTAAGGACTCCTGGGCTGCCAGAGTGATGCCTGACTGCCAGCTTAGGCCCAATCCCCCAGGAAGCAGGCCTAAGCCAGCAGGTGGACATCCCCCAAGGGGTCTCAGACTTTGAGAGGGTATAGGCCAGGCTGAGGGGTCCCCTCCTCCCCGAATGTACAAATTTTTGTGCACTGGGCCTCTAGTCTATAATATAAATAGCTAATATGCTAAATGTTTGACTGGTTGCTATTATGTGCACTGACCACCAGAGGGCATATGTTCATCACAAGAGCTGCCATGATGCACACAGAGAAATGGCACCATGAGCCTGGTGCCCACAAAGTAATACTCAGCTTTCTCCAAGTGGGACACAGGCCCCATCACCATCCTGGAGTGATGGCCCACTAAATCACAGCTGTTGCTGCTGATACCCCATGGCACAAAATGTGGTCCAAAGCCCAGCCCAGCCCAAAAACAATCCCTGTGGGCGCCAGGTAATGCCATTACATGGCAATGCCCAGTTTCCTCTCCTCAGTGACAACTAGCTCCTTGGAGTTTTTTTCAGCCCAGGAACCTTGCTTTATAGCAAGGTGCAAACATTTCACACCTTAACCAAATGTCTGTGAAGCATTTTCCTGTGCCTCATCTCATTTGATCCTCACAGAAGTCCTGGAGTCAGTACGTAGGAGACTCAGTGGAATCCTGTTTTCTTTTCATTAGCCAGAAAATGGAGATTTAGAAAGTTTAGAAACTTGACCCAATTGAAAAGAAGAAATGGTGGACCTTGAAAATGACTTCAGGTTTTCTCACTGTGCAGAATATAATTAAACACTGCTGCAGTTAAATATTTTACCCTTTGTTCTCCCTGTGTGATCTATAATAATAATTTGCTTTGTGTTGGTATTTACTGCTTTGTTGCTGACAACTACCTGAAAGAGAAGTTGGTGCTTCACTGGGCTGGAAAAACTTTAGCTACATCAGAAAGTCAGTCTAATTAAGCTAGTTTATTCCGTATATATAAAAGGCTGAGCTGCATGCGTGATACATATAAAGCTCTTGCTGGTGCCAATTGCATGTGTGTATTTTGATCTGTCATTGTTGATTGTGAACTTGGTTGACACTTCTATTATAGAGAAAGAGGGAACAACGATATTAAAATATTCTAATGAACTTCCTTTCAATGTGCACAAATTTGTGCACCAGGCTACTAATGTTGTCTATAAGAACATTACTTTAAATATAAAAACATAGAGTAAAAGTAAAAGAATAGAGAAAACATACCATACTAACACTTATCAAAATAAAACTAGAGTTGATATATTAATTTCAGAACAGACATGATAATAAGAAAAATTATTAGTGATAAACAGGGATCAATTATCCAAGAAGACATAATAATTCTTAACTTATATGTACCTAAAGGAGAGAATGAAAATATTTCTGGAAAAAACTGCTAGATTTGTAAGGAGAAATAAAGAAATCCATTATTATAGTTGTAGACTTCCACACCCCTCTACCCATGGGATAACAGATCCCATGGGTAGAAAATCAATCAGGATATAGATGAACTGCATAGAACCATCAATCAAGTGGATCCAATTGCCATTTATAGAAAATTTCATTTAACAGCAGAAAATGCATTCTTCTCAAGCTCATATGGGACATTCACCAAGACAGACCACTTTCTGAGTGATAAAGGAGCATAAATCATATAATATCTTCTCTGAGAATACAATGAAATTAAACTAAAAATAACAAAAGATATCTGGAAATTCCAAAATATTTGGATATTAAACAATGCACTTAAATAGCACTTGGGTCAAACAAGTAAGAATATTTTTCAATGTTTTGAACTGAATGAAAATGAAAACAACAAAATTTGCAGCATGCAAAAGCAGGGCTTAGAGGTTATGTATACTTTCGAATGCATGTATTAGGAAAAGAAGATTGATCTAAAATAATTTGAAAAGAAGAATAATATAAACCTAGAGCAAGCAAAGAAAATAAATAATAAAAATTAGAGCAGAGGTCAACAAAAATTGAAAAAAAAAGAAATTTAACTGAAAGAAATAAAAACAAAAAGCTGGTTCTATAAAAATATTAGTAAAATAATAAAACTTTAACCAAGCTAACCAAGAAAAAGAGAGAAAAAGAAAATTGCTAATACCAGAACTGAAATGGGTTCATCACTTCAATTCCACAGACATTAAAAAGAAAATAAAAGAATACTATGAACAATTCTACGTCCACACATTTGGCAACTTAGGAAAAATGGAAATTTTTTTTCAAAGACATAAACTACCAAGATTCACACAAGGAGAATTAAATAATCCTATATAATAAAAGACTAATATGCAAATAAATTAAATGGCGGAACAACCAGTTGCTATGATGTGCACTGACCACTAGGGGGCAGACGCTCAATGCAAGAGATGCCCCCTTGTGGTCAGTGCACTCCCACAGGGGGAGTTCTGCTCAGCCAGAAGCCCTGAGCTGGGCACATGGCTGGCGAGTGCAGCAGCAGTGACAGGAGCTTCTCCCACCTCCATGGCAGTACTAAAGATGTCTGACTGCCAGCTTAGGCCTGCTCTCTGTGGGGAGTATGCCTAAACTGTCAGTTGGACATCCTCTGAGGGCTCCTGGACTGTGAGAAGCGCCAAGCTGAGAGACCCCCCATCCGAGTGCATAAATTTTGTGCACCGAGGGCCTCTAGTCCTATATAATAAAAGCCTAATATGCTAAGTGTCCTGTCATTGGTTGGACATTCAACCAATCAAAACATAATATGCTAATGATGTGCTAAGGCCACTCAACTTCTTGCTATAATGTGCATTGATCACCAGGGGACAGGCAGTCGACTGGTTGGCCAGTCACTATGATGTGCAGTGACCACCAGGGGGAAGATGCTCCTACCAGTGTGTTAGCTTGCTGCTGGGCTCTGGTCAGTCAGGACTGAGCCAGACAGGCTGGACACACCTTGGAGGCCTCCCAGTCCCTCCCTGGCTGGCCAACCTTCTATGTCTCTCTCTGGCCCCAGTTGAGCACCAGTGGGGTCCCTTGGCCTGACCTGCACCCTCTCATGATCTGGGCTGAGGGACCCCCACCCCCCACATTTTGTGCACCAGACCTCTAGTCTATTATAAATAATCTTTATTCTTATCCTATATAATAAAAGGGTAATATGCAAATTGACCCTAACAACAGAGCCACTGGGAATGACTGGTCACTATGACACACACTGACCACCAGGGGGCAGATGCTCAATGCAGGAGCTGCTACCTGGTGGTCAGTGCACTCCCACAGGGGGAGCTCTGCTGAGCCACATGCTAGGCTGATGGCTGCCAGTGCAGTGGTGGTGGTGGGAGCCTCTCCCACCTCCTCAGCAGCGCTAAGGATGTCCGACTGCAGCTTAGACCTGCTCTCTGCTGGCAAGTGGACATCCCCTGAGGGCTCCTGGGCTGCCAGAGGGATGTCTGACTGCCAGCTTAGGCTCGATCCCCTGGGCAGTGGGCCTAAGCCAGCAGGTGGACATTCCCTGAAGGGTCCCTGGCTGAGGGACCCCCCACCTCCTGAGTGCACAAATTTTTGTGCACTGGGCCTTTAGTCTATTATAATAGTCTAGAAGCCTGGTGCATGAAATTTATGCACAGCAGGGGGGTTCACTTCAGCCCAGCCTGCACCCTCTTTAATCCAGGATCCCTCTTACAATCTGGGACCATTGGCTCCTAAATGCTCACCTGCCTGCCTGCCTAACTGGCCCCCCTGCCAGCCTAATCACCACTGGTTTCCCCCAACTGCACCTCCCCCTGCCGACCTAGTCACCCCTAATTGTCCTCTTGCCAACCTGGTTGCTCCTTACTGTCCCCTTGCTGGCCTGGTCACCCACAACTGCCCCCCTCAGCCAGCCTGGTGACTTCTAAACTACCCCCCAACCAGCCTGGTCACCCTTTACTGCCCCTTTGCCAGCCTGGTCATTCCTAACTGGCCCCTCCTGCCAGCTTGGTCACCTCCAACTGCCCTTCCCTGCTAGCCTGGTTGCCCTCATTGCCTTCCCTTGCCAGCCAGGTAACCTCCAACTTCCCCCCATGCCAGCCTGGTTGCCCCTCACTGCCCCCCTGCCCGCCTGGTCACCCCACGCAGCCTGCTTGTTCAGTTGTTTGGTTGCCCCTCACTGTCCCCCCTGCCAGCCTGGGCACCCCATGCAGCCTGCTTGTTCAGTGGTTTGGTCGTTCCTCACTAACGCCCCCATCAGCCTGGTTGCCCCACACAGCCTGCTTCTTAGTTGTTTGGTCATTCCTCACTTAACCCTCCTGCTGGTCTGGTCGCCCCACTCAGGGCGTCCATTCGGTTGTTTCAGTTATCATGGCCCCTGGCTCTTTATATATATACTAGAGGCCCGGTGCACAAAATTAGTGCATGGAGTGGGAGTAGGGGGTGGGGGTGGTGTCCCTCAGCCCAACCTGCACCCTTTTCAATCTGGAACCCCATGAGGGATGTCCAACTGCCCTTTTAGGCCTGATCCCACTGCTAAAAGGTCAGTCGGACATCCCTTTCACAATCCAGGACTGCTGGCGCCCAACCTTTCACCTGCCGATTACCGATTGCCCCTAACCACTCCCCTGCCAGGCTGATCAACGCCTAACTGCTCTTGTGCCTGCCTTATTGCTCCTAACTGCCCTCCCCCTATCAGGATGGTCCCCCCCAACTATCTTCCCTGCAGGCCTGGGTCTCCTCCAACTGCCTTTCTCTGCCAGCCTGGTCCCCCCCCCGCCAGTTGTCCTCCCCTGCAGGCCTGGGCTCCCCCCAACTTCCCTACCATGCAGGGCTGGGTCCCCCCCAACTGCCCTCCCTTGCAGGCCTGGGTCCCCCTCCAACTGTCCTCCCCTGCAGGTCTGGATCCCCCACAACTGCCCTCACCTGCAGGCCTGTGTCCCCCCCAATTGTCCTCCTCTACCAGCCTGATTCCTCCCCAAGTGTCCTCCCATGCAGGCCTAGGTCCTTCCCAACTGCCCTCCTTTGCTGGCCATCTTATGGTGGCCATCTTTGGTCACATGGAGGCAGCCATCTTATGATGGTCAATTTGCAAATTACTCTTTTATTAGATAAGATAGAGGCCTGCTGCATGGGTGAGGGTTGGCTGATTTGCCCTGAAGCGTGTCCCAGATCAGGGTGGGTTTCCCACTGGGGTGCCTGGTCAGCCTGGGTGAAGGGCTGAGGGCTGTTTTCAGGCTGCCCACAGCTCCCATTGACCCAAGGTCCCAGCAAGGCTGGCTAGAATCAGGTTCCTGGGGTTTATTTATCTTCTATAATTGAAACTTTGTTACTTTGAGCAGAGACGAGGCAGGTTACAAAGTCTCCTGTTTGCTTCAGCTCCGTGGCTTCTATAATTGAAACATTGTTGCCTTGAGCAGAGGCCCAGCCAGCCTAGGAAGGCAGTTGCAATAGAAGCCTCCTGTTTACTCTAGCTCTGTGGCTACCGGCCTTCATCTTGGCTGGGTTAATTTGCATACAGCCGCTCTGATTGGCTGGGGGTGTGGCTTGTCTGGTGGGCGTGGCTTGGTTGTCTTTAGTGATGGTTAATTTGCATATTACTCTTTTATTAGAGTAGATATGCATGGGCCTATATCTTTTTAAATAAATTGAATCAATAATTAATAACCTTCCAAAACAGAAATTACCAAGCTCAGATAGGATCACTACTGACTTCTATCAAACATTTAATGAGGAAATTATATAAATTCTCTTCAATGTCTTCTATGAAGATAGCATATCCTAATACCAAACCAGACAAAAACATTAAAAAAAAAAACCCACTATAGGCCCATATCTTTCATGAACAGAAATTCAAAATCCTCCCCAAAATATTAGAAAATTGAATGCAACAATGTATAACACTAATTACATACTACAACCAAGTGGGATTTATTCTAAACATGCAAAATTAGTTCAGCATTCAAAAAACAATTAATGTAAAACAAAATACCAATTAATGTAATTCATCATCTCAATAGGCTAAAATAGAAAAATCATGTTATCAATAGATGTAGAGAAAGCATTTGTTAAAATTCAACATGCATTCCTGAAGAATTTTGCAAACTAGGAATAGAGGAGAACTTTCTCAACTTGCAATGAACAGCTACCTCAAATCCTACAGAAATCAGGAGCTTTCCCCCTGAAATAAGGAAAGTATGTCCTCTCTCCCACTGTTATTCAACAACTAGGGGCCCAGTGCACAAAAATTTGTGCACTCGGTGGGTGGGGGTCCCTCAGCCCGGCCTGTGCCCTCTTGCAGTCTGGGACACCTCAGGGGGGGATGTCCACCTGCTGGCATGTCTGGCCAGCCTGGGTGAGAGGCTGAGAGCCATTTTCAGGCTGCCCACAGCCCCTTCAGGGTTTGTGCACTGGGGGGTGGGAAGGCTGGTGAGTGCAGGCCTGGACGTTTCCCACCAGAGGGCCCACGATTGCACACGCCTGGTGGGCCCACACCGCTGAGGGGACACACCTGGCGCAGAGTTGGGTGGCGAGCCAGGGG
>PVJC01017247.1:0-32659 GCA_004026665.1 Murina feae
TGCCCATAGACCAGCTGACCCCAGGGGGTCCAGGGATGGCTGGGTAGAAGTTTGCATGCAGCTCCAAGCACAGTGGGAAGCCTGAAGGAGCCTAAATAATGGAGACACACTATGTTTTCAAGAGCTCGCTGACAGGAAATGAGGATGAGCCGGAGGTGCCAGGTGGAGGCTGTTGCCGTCCCATTCTCACCCGGGTCTGGCTTCAGCCCTGAGCTGGGTGCAGCAATGTAGATGGAAGGTGGGAAGATACTCTAAACGTATCTTAGATGTGGAAGCGACTGCACCTGGGACCATGGGGTGTAGGGAGGGTGAGAGGAGAGTCAGGGATGACCCCAGGTGTCTGCCTGGCAGGACGGTCTACTGAGAGATCTTTAGAAGTTTGGTTTTGAGTATCCCACACTAAGACATAAAGTCCAGAGAATGCCATGGCCCTGGCGGTGAGAAGAAGCAGAGTGCTTTCATCTCGTAGAGTGTGAGGGCTCCAGGGGAGAGAGCCGCGTGTGCAGGGGTTGGCGCACACGAGCGGAGACTGGCAAGCTCAGAACTAGTCTGCAGATGAAAGAGGGTTGATGCTGCAGCTGGAGTATGAAGGCAGCCTGTGCCAGATCCCTCTTCTCGGGAGATTAGCCTTTTTAAATTAAGGCTGTTACTTGATTGGATGAAGCCCACCCACGTATGGAGGGTAATTTTCTCTACCCAAAGTCTTCCGACTTAAATGTTAATCTCATTTTAAATTACCTGCACAGAGCCCTGGCCAGTGGGTTCAGTGGTTAGAGCATCGGCCCACACACCAAAGGGTCGCAGATTCAATTTCTGGTCAAGAACACGATCCTGGCCCCAGGCAGGGTGCAGGTGGGTGGCAACCAGTTGATGTGATTCTCCCACATGGGTGTTTCTCTCTCCCTCTCTCCCGCCCTTTCTTCCACTCTCTAAAAATCAGTGGATTTTTAGATCCGGGAGAGGATTAACAGCAACAGGAATATCTTTCACAGAAACTCTAGAATAATGTTTGGCCAAATACCTGGATACCTCGGCCTCACCAGGTATCGAGTGTCCATCACAGAGCCCCGCTCCAAGCACGGGAGTCCGGGGGAGTCGTGCTGAGACTCCATGAGACGGGATCCAGGCGGGCGAGCAGGGGGAGGGCAGGGCCGGCCAGGCGGGCTCAGCAGACGCTGGGTCCACGCTGGGCGAACGCCAGGACGTGACAGAAATGCCCGGCTGTGCGGCCTGCATGTAGCGCTGGCCACATGGACTGTTGAGCTCATGGCATGTGGTTAGTGGGACTGAAGTTTTGAGTTTTTAGTTACTTTTAACTGAAGTGGCTGTATGGTGCGGATTGGACAGGGCGGGTATAGTGGTGCTGAAAGCCAGGAGGCTGGGTGTTTCGCCCTCTGACAGCCCAGCTGGCGCCCTGGCCACCAGCCCCACCCAGCAGCCTCTTGGGACTTCCCAAGAGACACCCTCTCACCTTCCTCGCTCTGAAGCCTCGGAACTGAGAGGAAACACCCCTATGGCTCCAGTATAAGAGATCATGGGTTTAGGGGCCTGTGGACAAGGACCAGACGCCATTTCTGCTTCTAAAGCCCAGCGTCTGTCACTAGCAGGAGGCAGACCCAGGAGCCTGCAGGTGAGCGAGGGCATCTGCAGGGCGCAGGGAGGGACCACCAGCCGCTCAGGCCTTCACAGCGAGCTCCGTCCAGCAGCGACCTTGGCACCGTCCCCCTCCTGCCTCTCATTTTTCAGGCCCCGCCTTTTCCAGGTGACATCACGAAGATAATTGAGTAAATACAACTCAGAGAGATCAGGAGACCTTGCTGAGAGGGTGGGAGTGTGAGCCTACGCACTTACCCACACTGTACCCACCGGTGCCTTCCTGAGTGTGGGTGCTCGTCCTAGGCGGGTACCCCAGGCTCTTTGCCCCTAGTCGGTGAGGCATGTGGGGAAACGAGGAGCCTGAGTGTGTGCCTCACGCTCAAGGTGCTTCCTGGCCCTGCAGTCGGATGGGGCTCCCAGACCGCCCAGGGCTGTGCCGCAGGGTCCTGGCATGGCCTCCTCTCCTGCAGTCTGTGCTGCTGCCAGGTGTGCAGAGGTGGAGGAGTCCACGCCAGGCAGCTGGAGTCCTTGTGGTGGGGCCTGTGGTTTCCAGCCTCCTGTCAGAGCAGCACTCGCCTCCCAGGCCTCGGCTGTTCCCTGGGGGCCCCCCACTCCCAGGGGAAGGCTGCTTCCTGCCTCCCGCAGGCCCCGAGCAGCTGCACTCTGGTGGAGTCGCTTTCCCACTGGCTGCTGCGGTGAGCATGCTTGAGGGCTGCTTACGCTCAGCTTGCTGGGAGGAGCTCACGTGTGTTAAAGTTACTCATAAAGGTTTTCAAAACGAGGTGTAAACACAGTCAAATGCAGCCCACAGTGTGCGCTGGGCATGGTGGGTCTCATGGACCCGGCTGGGGGGAAGAGGGGGGAGGGACGCTTTTCCTAAAGAAGGCAGATTTGAAGCTGGGTCTCCAAGGGAATAAGAAAATTTGAATGAAACGTACCCCTTTGACATTTTAAATATATATTTGTATTGATTTCAGAGAGGAAGGGAGAGAGAGAGAGAAACATCAATGATGAGAGAGAATCATTGATGAGCTGCTTCCTGCACGCAACCCCTCCCCCGCCTCCCATGGAATGAGCCCACAGCCTGGGCATGTGCCCTGACCAGGAATCCAGCTGTGACGTCCTGGTTCATAGGTTGCTGCTCATCCAGTGCACTAGGGCGGCTGGGCCCCCTGCGACATTATTAAGATGAGTGAAGTGTAGCTGCCTGGGTGGGGGTTGGTGACACTACCTGTCAGAAAGGGCATCGAGAGAGGCCTGTGCTGTAAAACCTGACTAAAGGCAAACCTAGGAATTGTGTGGTGTAGCCATTGGCAGCCTGGAAAGTCAGAGACCGCAGGCTGGTCCTCCCGGACGGACACAGTCGAGCCAGACGATGTGCAGTCGGCGTTGAGGGGGATTCCTAGTGAAACGAAGGAGGACCTCTTCCACACGCTGCGGAGGGCGACAGTCACAGGGCGGGGGCTGTGGGCCTCTCTTAGCCAAACGCATACTGTCAGTCAGTCAGCAGGTGAAACCTCCACTGACATTGAACGTTCAGGTGACAGAATGAAGTGTATTTGTGTCTGAGATGAAATAGGAAGGAGAAGAGAAGTTCTGGACTTGGGACTCTTTATCCATCGTTTCAGGTGAGGTTCCAGGCCTGCCCTTGTCCCCAGACAGGACTGATGAAGCGGTGCTTTCTTCTCGCTCTGTGCTGAGTCTGTGGGCGCAGACCCGGTGCTCCCTGCGCTGCCTCCTTGGGCACCGCTTCTGCCTGGGCATACTCTGTGCCCCCAGCAGTGGTCTCTCCTGGGGCCTCCCTGCAGTTCCCGGGGGCCGGGCTCTGGTGGAAGAGAATTAGGATAACGTGGTCGCCCCTCTCCCCCACGCTCCGTGCCACGCTGCACAGTTCCTGGTGTTCTGAGACGCGCTTCCCATTAACCACTTCTTCCCGTTGCTCTCTGCTTAGAAACACCAGCAGTTCCATCAGAACCCAGCGGAGGGACTTTTGGGGGACCCCCTATAAAACCTCAGGCTTAGAAACGCCTGTTCCTTAGACTTATTAGTGATCAAAAATGCAAATTAAAACGATAAAATATTCTTTTTAGCCTGTCATAGTGGCAGGAACTTTTGAAAATCATAAAGTTCTGTGCAGGTGAGTGTGTGGGGAAATGGGCACTTACATTTTTGCTGAAATTGGAAGTTGCTGTAACCTTTAGAAAGCAGATTTGCATTCATGGTAGCCTAAATCGGCCCTACGAAACCTCTCCTCCCCAAAGCTAACCAGAAGGGTTGTAGAAGTGAGGACCAAGACCGCCTTAGCGCCCGAGCGGGGGATGCAGCCGCAGTCCGGGCTGAGTTAGAGCGAGCCAGGAGCCCACTGGCCACTCCTCTCTCCACAGCACAGAGTGGTGGGTGGAAACCTGGCAGGCGTCCCGTTCATGCCCGTTCACTGCCCTTCATTTGGAGGAAGAGCGCTGGCACTTGGGCCTGCTGACCGCAGATGAACAGACTGGCAAGCCCCCGGTCGCAGGGGAGGAATGGGCTCCATGGGCCTGGCACCCAGCACAGGGGCCTCAGTCTCCAGGCACCAGATGTGCGGGCAGGGCAGCAGGTGGAGGCCATGGGCACAGGACATGTACAAAGTCTAAATGGGTAAAATGGCAAATTCTACTGGAACATAAATCATGAGTATGTACAGAAACACTTGTCTCCCAGTTACACTTAGTTTACTAACCTCATTAAACGTAATCCTAATGACTTTCAAATAAATGATGGAGGGGAGGACGCATGACCCAGTGATTCTTAAATGTGCCCAGATGAAGAAACATCAAGAACAACCAGATAGTATCTCACAAAGAAGCAACAAATTAGGGGGAAATTATTATGGAGCAGCACCTTTAAAATCCCAAGGAAGGTTATTTCCACCCTCGTTATTGAGCGCGTGTGATGGTGAAGTGTTCCTGTGTGAATGCTTCCAGAAAACGTGCCTGTCCCACCCCCCTCTTCAGAAGGAAGCCTGCGTACGCCCTGCCGGGGGCCGTGCGGAGATGGGCACAAGGTTCTGAAGGACTCCAGCCTGAAAATTCCCAGGGGGGTGACATGGCTGGGTCACAAGAGGAGCATCCTTTGTGGGAAATGCGTTAGTGACACGCATCATGACGAACTGTCGAGGAGGAAGTGCCTTTGGGGTGCACTGCTTCGTAAGTGCTGTTGGTTTCTGGTTTTCAGAATTATCCTATTAAGAGAGGAGAGAAGACTTAAATGTGGTTATAAAAAAGGAACTGAGTGTTAGCAGTTTCAGTAATTGAAAAAGTGAAACCTGACAAGATGAAGGAACTTCCTCGTTGTATACAGTGGAGTGAGGAAGTGCTGTCCGTAATTGATGGAATAAGAAATGGAGACACAAGGGTATTATTCAGAGTCACAAACGCAACCCATAAAAGAACGAAAAGCAGCTATAAGGAAGGAGAGAGGGGGGTGCGTGACACCCGCGTCCTCGCTTATTCCGGGAGGAGGGTTGTGTTAGAAATCAGGGCCCGTGTGTGAGGATGTCCCCGGGCGGCGGAGGTGTCGCCGAAGAACCAGGACCCAGGACTAAGGGAAGAGCAGCTTCTCCACTGGGTGAGACGTAACTGTGCGGACACAGGGCTTGGGGATTTTTTTGAAGCACCACAACTCAACAAACAACTGTTGACACACAGCAGACGTATATGCCGTGTATCTAGACAAAGGAAAAAATAACAGAATTAAAAATGTGTCTGGCAGTCAGGAGTCAGTAATGTCGTTTTCAGTGACATTTGTAACCTGACAGTTTTTTTCTTATACTGAGACCATTGTTTGTATATTTGAGTTAAATTTTTAAGTGACTTACAGGTTTTCTATTAGGGAGTGTCGGTGGTCTTAGCAAAAGCTATATATTTTTAGTTGATAATTCCAGTCTCTCTGTCCTTTCACCTTAGAAAAGGAATCTCTTGTTGGCATTTGAAGCAGCCGAAAGTGTAGGCATTAAGCCCAGCCTGGTGAGTATCCTATTTTGTATCCTTGTTATATTTTAGTCTAATTATGTGAGGAAGAACTTTATGTCGTCTACTAACAGTTTCTTACAGAACATAGAAATACATCTGTTGAAGGTGTGTTACTCATGATCTCTAATACAAAATTACCCGGTTGGTCAGACCACGAATGATTTAGAGAGGCTTTTTAAAGTCCTTTTGTAAATGTTTGTATTGGTTTTTGAGAAAGAGGAAGGGAGCGAGAAAGAGAAACATCAATTGGTTGCCTCCCGTGCGTACGTGCCTGACTGGGGACTGAACTGGCAACCTGGGCATGTGCCCTGACTGGGGATTGAACCGGCGAACTTCCAGTGCATGAGGTGAAGTAAAAATCAAAGCCATGAGGCACAGCTGACACTGACAGCCCTAGGGCTGTGGCTGTGGTAGAAGGCCTGGAACAGTGAGCACCTATGGGTATTCCTGCACACCCACACAGGGACAGGCGAGGCCCTGAGCTCCCATGAGCAGAGCTTGAATACCAAGCCCTACACAGAACCAAGGCCCGCAGAGTGCTGCTCTTAGTGAACGTGGGTGGAAAACTCCACCTGCCCGCCAGGGAGGCGCAATAAGGAAGTTTGTTTTTCCCATCAGATTTTTTGTGGCCAAAAAGGGGGGGAACCTCCTGTAAGAAAAGGAAACAGCCAGATGAGGTTTAGAATACAAAATTATAATTCTTGTGTTGCAAGAAACCCCTAGTTTATACTATCTCTAGTTCAGGAAGCTCCTTAGCTAGTAGTACAATGATTGCTGGAAATATGCTAAGACAAACTTTAAAAACACTCTAAAGCCCTGACCAGTTTGGCTCAGTGGATAGAGCGTCGGCCTGGGGACTGAAAGGTCCCAGGTTCGATTCCGGTCAAGGGCATGTACCTGGGTTGTGGGCACATCCCCAGTAGGGGGTGTGCAAGAGGCAGCTGATCGATGTCTCTCCCATCGATGTTTCTAACTCTCTGTTCCTCTCCCTTCCTCTCTGTAAAAAATCAATAAAATATATTTTAAAAAAATAAAAACACTCAAAAATTTGATCTATTTGAGCTTGTCAGCAGACACAACAAACAAGAGGTTTGTCTACGTGAACCTAAGGTAATAAAACAGAAAGAGGCTACAAGACTATGCTTAAATATGTAAAAGAGATCAAAGGAATACAAATCATAAGGAAGGAGCATGTTGTTATTTAAAAAAGAGATTTGGGGAAATAAATAAAACTTCTAGAAATGAAAATTTGGAATTAGCAATACCAGTTGGCTTGAAAAACTAATGGATTAGATATGGAAGAAGAGAGAACTACTGAACTGGAAAATAGATGTAAAGAAATTACCCAGAACATAAAACAGAAACTTTAAAAAAATGGGAGGGTCGAGGAGGAGAGAGGAGAGGACTCGCCTGCCTGTCCCTTCTCCTGACCTTAGAGGAAAGTTTTCCGTTCCTCACCGCTTGTGGGTTTTGGTGTCTGTTCTGTATTATGTAAAGTAAATTCCCTTCTATTTCTAGAGATTTTAGAGCTTTTTCATTAATGGTTATTAAAGTCTGTGTAATGCTTTTCTGCATCTGTTGATAGGAGCATATGCTTTTCTTATTTAGCCTGTTGATATGAATCATGCTAATTGACTCCTGGATGTTGAGCCAGCCTCGATTGACCATGATTCAATCTGCTAATATTTCTTTCACTGAGGGTTTTTGTGTCTGCATTAATGTGGAAGTTGATCTGAGTTTTGTGGTAATGTCTTTGTCTGGTTTTGGTATTAGGGCAATGCTGGCTTCATAGAATGCATTAGAGAGAGTTCCGTGCCCTTCTGTTCCCTGGAAGAGATTGTGTAGAATTGGTTTTATTTCTTCCTTAAGTAGTTTAGGCAGGAGACTTTTTGTCCTTGTATTCTGTGAAAATTTTCTTTTTCAGTTTTTCTAGGTGTATGTTTGTAGAATGTTCACTTACTCCTCCTCCACCCCCTTCATGACCAATGACATGCTGATCATTTCTTAGTGTCACCAGGGAGCAGAACCAGCGAAAAGTTCTAGATGTTGAGCCAGGAATGCCGGGCGCCGGGCTGTGCAGGGCCTAGCCTTACGCTCTGCTGCACTTGTTTCTGCCTTTACTTCGGGTCCTTGCCCGCTTTGCTGTGGCCACGAGAGAACCCGAGTTTAGCCCGGAGTGAATTGTCAAGCCCTGTTGCCTGGCACTTTCTGTGCTCCCCACCTGCTTGTTGCCAACTAAGTTGAGGCAGAAGTGTAACAGAAAAGCATTGCATGGTAACAGGATTCTGGCAAAACAAATGCTTGCCTTTTAAATTGGTTGGAGGATTTTGAGGTAACCCCATTCTTGGGAATACACCTTAAGGCACTAATTCAGCAGAAGGAAACAAAACGGCCCAAAGATGCTTATTGCAGAGTGTGTGATGTGACGTGAACACAGCTGCCTCTCAAACACAGTTGCCTCTCGAGCGCTGGGAGATGGCCAGGCTGTAGGAGGTGGCCAGGCTGTGGGAGGTGGCCAGGCCCTGGGAGGTGGCATGGCCCTGGAAGGTGGCTGGGCATTAGGAGGTGGCGGGGTCCTGGGAGGTGGCTGGGTGCTGGGAGGTGGCCGGGCCCTGGGAGGTGGCCTGGGTCCTGCGAGGTGGCCGGGTCCTGGGAGATGGCCTGGGTCCTGGGAGGTGGCCGGGTGCTGGGAGGTGGCTGAGCGTTAGGAGGTGGCTGGGCCCTGGGAGGTGGCACGGCCATGGGAGGTGGCTGGGCCCTGGGAGGTGGCCGGGCCCTGGGAGGTTGCCGGGCCCTGGGAGGTGGCCGGGCCCTGGGAGGTGGTCAGCAGTTCCCTCAGCAGCGGCAGGGTGGGGGGTCAGTGTGGGAGGCAGGTGTGACAGTCACAGGGAACCCGGAGAAGTAGAGACCTCAGGATAACGGAATTGGGGTGACTTCCTCTTTTCACACTTTTTTAATGCTGCCATGTTGTTAATAGGTGAGCAGGGTGGAGGTCATGCCCCATGTTTTTAAAAGGGAAGGTGCCTTCTAAGTAAGAAGAAAAAGCTTTTCTTTTCCCCGGTCACGTTTCCTGCTGCCTTGGTGCTGCCTGTACCTGTGTTTCCCAGGGTCGGGGGTTCTGACCTCGCAGCCCTGGCTCTGGTCCAAGCTGCTCTGTAGGGAGGGTGCATGGCGCCCGTGACCTCTCTCTTCCTCCCGCAGGAGCTCAGCGAGATGCTGCACACAGACCGGCCGGACTGGCAGAGCGTCATGCAGTACGTCGCCCAGATCTACAAGTACTTTGAGACCTAAGCTTGCGGGCCCGCCAGCTGCCCCCTGCCATCGTCCCGGAGGCCCCAGTCACTCCGCAGGCCCTGCTCTCACGTCCACGGCCTGGCTGCTGGGTTCAAAGGAAGGTTCCATTCAGGGGTCCAGCTGACAGATGAGACAGAGCTGGCTCCACCGTGCACCTGCCTTGAATCGAGATGCGTTTGGGATGTGAGTTGGGGAAGCATTGCTCTCCAGGGGCCTCCCTCCTTCCAGACCCAGGAGACCCCGGGGTAGCATGTGCAGCTGTGCAGCCTCCCCTGGAGGGGACACAGGGGCAGCAGGCACTTCCTGCCCATCCCCTCATTACCAGCGTCTCGGCTTTGGCCTTTTAAAAAACCTCACCCTTCCTACCCACCCACCCCCTCCAAAAACACCCAACAAAAGATAAGCATTTCTCTCAAGCAGCCTGGGACTCGCAAACCCTGCCATCTGGGGTATGGTATGGTGCAGGTAACAGCGGCACAGCTAGAATTTGCTGGGACCGGGTCACTCGCAGCTGCCTGTGCTCATGCCGAAGGGAAGCTGCAGTGACTTCACCTCCTCCATCTGTCCTCCCATTTGCTCCACTCCCATTCTCACCCACACACGCTTGTCCCACGTGCAGAATCGACAAACAGAAAGCCACTTGTGTGAAGTCCCTGTGTCTGCTGGGGTTTTGGGTGTTCGTGCAGTGAAACAGCCCACAGGCGTATTTCTTGGGATACTGGGCAAACAGCAGATTTAAACATTTCAATTGTAGACTTCAGCTGGTTAGCATTTAGTACTTCGGCTGACCTTCCTGTTCGCATGGCAACCAGGATGGGCAGAGGTGGAAATGCAGTTTCTCTGCGATTCTGGGGTCACTCTAAGTGACAGCAGAGCCCCCTCAAGTGGCCCCATTTGCCCGGGAGTTACTCTGAGCAACCACCGGTGGTTCTTTGGTGTTCCTGGTGGCAAATAAATGCACATTGCATGGCAAGTAAGTCAGGGGTGGATTCATCAGTGCCCTTCACTTGCTGATGAAGGTGCCCATAGCTGTGTTAGTGCCCCCAGACAGGAGTCATAGTCACAGGTCACTGAGTGTTACATCAGCGCTCTCCCTGCTTGCCTCAGTCTCACGGTGGGGCACTGACCAGCCGGGCCGGAGGCTCCAGGCCCAGCTCTGTCCTGGGAGAGGCGAGTTGGCCCTCCCTCCAGGCCACCCAGCAGGCCCACCCACCCTCCGAGCTGTGGATGTTCTGTATTGGCATCTCCTGGGGCACTGGGGAGCGCCTGGCCTGACTGTCAGGTATGGGTCCTGCGTGTTGTCCGAGTCCCTGAGCGGGAGGAGAGCGGCTTCGTGGCCACACAGGGCCTGGCAGGTGCTGCTGCTGCTGTCACATCTGGCCCTTGCTTTCCAGTGGAGGCAGAGGTGCCTCTGAACAAGTCCCCGCCTCCTCTAATGAGCAAGTGGAAGCCGTGCTGGCCGCTTCCTGCGGGACACTGGCCTCTTCCACTGCTTCTGCCTGCTCACCACCACTGTGGGGCAGAGCGCCCGGGCGGGTGAGCGGCCGCTGTCGGTGTCGTGACTCCCACAGTGACTCCCACAGGCTCTGGGCAGAGCAGGGGGTGGGCGGGGCGCCCTTTCCCCTCTCCCCTCCTTCCATGCTGGCCCTGCTCCCTTCAGGTGAGAAAGAGGGGAATGTTAAACAAAAGGAAGACCATGTGCCAACTTACGTTTAGAATGCAAGGAAGTTCCTTTACTACCATTTTGTTGCTGGTGGGCACACGCAGAGGGGAGCGTGTGTCCTGTCGGACAGCAGAGTGGTTGGAGCAGGTCTGGGGCTGCGGGGCGGGAGGAGCCTGCGGGCAGCTGGGTCCCAGCCGGGGATGAGCCACAGAACAGGGTTTTTAAATGAGTTTTTAGTTGGCGAGCTCAGAGCATGGGCAGTGTAGGAAACAGATAAGTGGAGAACGAGGCTGCCTCAGTGAGCTGTGTCATTTCATTTCCTGTCCTGAGGTTTCCAGAGGCTGCAACAGCCATGTTTCTCCCATCTTCCCTCCTTCAGCCCCTGCTCAGTTGTTTAAAAGTACTTGGTGGTTCTGCAGACACTATTTTTAACGTATTATTTTTATATAAAAGACATGTGCCATATGCAAGACCCGTAAGAGCAGGCGGGGTTTTTAAAAGACATAGAAGTATGGTCTCTGCATCGGGGTGGTGTCGTGGCCTTGAACTGTGGTTGGTCTCCGGCACTGCCGAGCCTCGCCACCCGGGGTAGCGTCCTGGGGAACCGCGATTGCACACTCCCCCACCCTGGCCCCGCTCACTGTAGAAGGGGGGCAGCCTCGGGGATTCCTTCTCCATCTGTTGTTGTTCACAGCTTTTGTTGGTGCGCAGGTGTTACACAAAGTACACTTCGCGTGGCACCTAGCTGCCTGGCACTTAACTGCCTGGCACTTAACCGGTCGGCGCTTAGCTGCCTGGCGTGGCAAGGGGTTCTCAGCCGCCCTCTTCCCCGCTGAGGCCAGGGCAGGCATTGCATCGGGTGCGGGTGCGGCGATGGAGGGTTTGGGTCTGTGA
Organism: Murina feae; assembly: GCA_004026665.1. Classification (NCBI taxonomy): domain Eukaryota; kingdom Metazoa; phylum Chordata; class Mammalia; order Chiroptera; family Vespertilionidae; genus Murina; species Murina feae. Next base: position 11,458 of record PVJC01017247.1, read on the forward strand.
ATACAACCCCTCTGCCAAATCCAGCCCCAGTTCTTCCCCTCCCAGAGCTGAGCCATTTGAGACGACTGCCAAGGACATGCAATAAAGATGTGACCTCGCTGCCTTTCTACTAGTAAGTGTGTTTTTAATATCTCAGGAGCCCAAGTTCACTGGGGTCGCTTCTCTGACCCGGTTAGAGTTGCTGAGGGCCCTGAGTGCTCACAGAGCTGGGTTCACGAATAACTGAAAGTGTATGATATATGACTGTAATATTTCTAATAAATATATTTTGTTTCTGTCTGATTATGAATTTTTCCCGGTGACATTTGTTAGTGTTTTCTCCAGCTCCCAAGGGCACGTTCAGACTGTTTTCAAACGAGTGTCTCCGTGTCCCTCTTCCTTGTTGGGTGGTGATTCCCCACGCAGCTGCCCTGAGCTGGCGTCACTAGAAGCTACCAGAAAGGACTGGGGACCCAGTGGCTCCTCAGCCTCCTCCCCCTCGCAACCCTCTTCCTGGGAAGAGCATCCTCCGGCCCGAGGTGTGCAGATGGGTGGACAGCAGCCGCCCCCCACCCCCACCCGGCGTGTGTGGGCAGTGCTCAGAGGAAGGTTAGCAGGGGTGTGTCCTGGCGCTGGTAAGTTGTGCATGCTGATTGGTCAGGTGTCACTCGAGGCCACGCCACAGCAGAGGAGAAAGGAAGCTGCCCCTTCTAGAATCCTCGCTCCCCTGCATCTGCTCTGGGGGGCCTCTGAGGAGAGCTTCCTGCGCCCCCGGGTTCCGGGCGCACCAGAACAGCGCAGGTTTTGTTGGTTCAACATCTGATGACCTGAAACCTTGTCCTGCTGCACACGCATACACGCACACGCACACAGGCGTTTGCTAATGGCCAGTGTCTGCACCTGAAAAGTGACCCCTCATTAGTTTCCCACTGTTTGGGGCCCATCGGGGAGCCCCGGGCCCCCTGAATGAAGCACGTCTCGGATATTTGTGTCCGATGCCTTGTCTGGTGCGTGCTGAATCAGGCATCTGGCAAGAAATTCCCAGCGGTGCCCATGCAGGGGGCATCCACTGGTCCTGGTCTGTGGAGAGGGGCTCTGTGCCCCCTGAGGCCTGGCGGTCCCAGGCCCCGGCCCCGGCGCCCTCTCTGTGCAGCAGCTTTGCAGTTCCGGGCACACTGCTCTCGCCTGCAGGCAGGCCATATTTTACTTGCTCAGACGCCTCAGCCTTCTGCATAGTCATTGCTGGGTGCATCGTTTCGCTTAATTGGTGGAAACATCCAGCAACGATGAACTCTTGCCCTGGCTTGGAATTCCCACGGAGCCCTGGGAGCAGCCAGTTCAGCGTCAGCCAGCCCAGGCGCAGGGCGGCCTCAGGCAGGCCTTCCCAGCATGGGCCAGCATGATGGTGAACGTCCTGGAACTGCGGATGTGAACGACCCGTGGGGAGAAACTTGAAACCGGATTGCCTGAAGATCTTCGTCATTTGTCCTTTTTGTTTTAAATATTTTTACTGAATTTATTGCAGTGACATTTGGTTAATAAAGTTATAGAGGTTTCAAATGTACAGTTCTGTGATACAGTATCTGTGTTTGTATTGTGTATTCACCCAAAGTCAAGTTTCCTGTCACTGCATGTCATCCCTTTACCCTCTTCTTCCTCCCCTACCCCCTTTCCCTCTGTAATCACCATACTGTTGTCTGTGCCTATGAGATGTTGGAGGTTTTTTCCTTAATCTCTACATTTTCACTCAGTCCCCAAACCTCTCTCTTCTGACAACTGTCAGTCTGTTTCTGTTTTGTTTATTTTGTTCATTAAATTCCACATATGAGTAAAATCACACAGTATTTGTCTTTGTCTGACTGGCTTATGTCACTTAGCATAATACTAGTCCTCTCCAGGTCCATCCAATAAGGTAAGATTTCTTTTTTTTTTTTCTTTTTAATTTAAATCTTTATTCAGATTATTACAGTTGTTCCTCTTTTTCCGCCCCATAGCTCCCCTCCTCCCAGTTCCCACCCCACCCTCTGTCCTTACCCCTCCCCCACCGCTGTCTTCATCCATGGGTGTACAATTATTGTCCAGTCTCTTCCCACACCCCCAACACCCTTTTCCCCCCGAAAATTGTCAGTCCACTCCCTTTCTATGCCTCTGATTCTATTCTATTCACCAATTTATTCTGTTCATCAGATTTTTCACTTGATTCTTAGATTCACTTGTTGATAGATACGTATTTGTTGTTCATAATTTTTATCTTTTTCTTCTTCCTATTCTCAAAGGATATCTTTCAGCATTTCATATAATACTGGTTGGGTGGTGATGAACTTTTTTAGCTTTTTATTGTCTGTGAAGCTCTTTATCTGACCTTCAATTCTGAATGATAGCCTTACTGGGTAGAGTAATCTTGGTTGTAGGTTCTTGCTATTCATCACTTTGAATATTTCTTGCCACTCCCTTCTGGCCTGCAAAGTTTCTGTTGAGAAATCAGCTGACAGTTGTATGGGTGCCCCCTTGTAGGTAATTGACTGCTTTTCTCTTGCTGCTTTTCAGATTCTCTCCTTATCTTTTGCTCATACATTTCAATTATGATGTGTCTTGGTGTGGTCCTCTTTGGGTTCCTTTTGTGTGGGGTTCTCTGTGCTTCCTGGACTTGTAAGTCTATTACTTTCACCAGGTAGGGGAAGTTTTCTGTCATTATTTCTTCTCATAGGCTTTCAATATCTTGCTCTCTTTCTTCTTCTGGCACCCCTATAATTTGGATGTTGGTACGCTTGAAGTTGTCCCAGAGGCTCCTTACACTATCTTCATATTTTTGGATTCTTTTTTCTTTTGGCTTTTCCAATTGGGTGTTTTTTGCTTCTTAATATTTCAAATCTTTGACTTGATTCTTGCGATCCTCTAGTCTTCTGCTGGATCTCTGTATGTTATTCTTTATTTCAGTCAGTGTATGTTTAATTTCTAGCTCGTCCTTTTTCATATCCTCGAGGGTCTCACTAAATTTATCAGCAGTCTGTAGAAACTTCTTGAAAAACCTAATAACCGTAGTTTTGAACTCTATATCCAGTAGTTTGCTTACCTCCATTTCTGTCATTTGTGACCTGTTTCTTTGTCTCTGCATTTTGGCTGCTCCTGGGTTGATAGAGTGGCTTTCTGTGTTAGGTGATCACTGAGAGGAATTGACCTCCAAGCCACTTGGTTATGAGAATCAGCTGTGTCTACAGTGGGAGAACTTCTGTGCTGGAGACACCCTTATGGGACAAGAGTTGTTTCTGTGGGGCTTTGGTGCTCACTGTGTCTGCCCCTTGTGAATCTGAAGAGTTGTATTTAGGGTGGTCCCACTCTGACCACTGGATAAGCTGGCTCTTGGATCTCCAAGGAGGTGCTAATTTAGCCTTTGCCTGAGGCTACTCAGCCTTTTTTTTTATGTGCAAAAGCCTCTGCATGCAGCTTGGGAGGGGAGGGGCCTCGGGGAGTCAGCTATGGCTGATTCTCAGCCCTGTGCTAAGAGACACCAGGTCTCTGTGTCCCACAGTAATCGCTGCAAGCAACGCCGAGAGAAACCCACTTTGGATTTCCTCCCAGTGCCAGTCAGTCCCACTTCTCTGGGTATGCATCTGGGTCCCCAGAAACTCACCTAGAACTGGAGTTCAGAGCCGCCGGGAGCTTGTAGCTCCTTCCAGATTGAAAAAAAAAAACGAATTCTCCGGCGCCAGCCCTCTCCCCAATCCCCGCGCACACGCTTCCGTACTTTGCTTCTGCAGCTCCTCTGAGTCTCAGTCTCTTTCTAGTTGTAGAATTTTCACTCAGCCAGCCTTCCTATGGTTCTGGCTGGTATTTGTTTTTTCTTTTTGTTGTGATTTTGAACTAGTTGTGTACGGCCACAGTTCCGGCATTTACCTGTGCCACCATCTTGGTTCTCCTCTAGAAATCCAAGATTTCCTTTTTATGGCCAAGTAGTGTTCCATCGTGTAAATGTACCACAGCTTTTTTGTCTACTCATCGACTGACGGACATTTAGGCTGTCTCCAAACCTTGGCTGTTGTAAGTAACACTGCAATGGGCTCACGGGTGCATATTTACTTTTAAATCAGTGTTTCAGGACTCTTAGCATAAACTCCCAGAAGTGGGATTGCTGAGTCATGAGGCAACTCCATTTTTAATTTTTTGAGGTAACTCCATACTGCTTTCCACGATGGCTGCACCAGTCTGCATTCCCACCAACAGTGCAGGAGGGTTCTCTTTTATCCACAACCTTGCCTACATTTATTTTTGTTGATTTATTGATGAAAGCCATTCTGACAAATGGGAGGTTTTAAAACCTCATTGTGGTTTTAATTTGCATTTCTCTGATGATTAGTGATGATGAGCATCTTTTCATATGTCTGTTGGCCACCTGTATGCTCTCTTTGGAGAAGTGCCTATTCAGATCTTTGACCCATTTTTTAATTGGATTGATTTTTTTTAAAATTTTATTTATTTATTTATTTATTTATTTATTTATTTATTATTTTTGCTGTTGAGTTATAGAAGTTCTTTATAAATTTTGGATATTAGCCCCTTATTTATCATTGGCAAATATGTTCTCCCATTCAGTAGGTTATCTTTTCATTTTGTTGATAGTTTCCTTTGCTGTGCCAAAACTTTTTAATTTGATATAATCCCACTTATTTATTTTCTCTTTTCTTGCCCTTGCCTGAAAAGATATGTCAGGAAAAAAATATTGTTTCAAGAAATGTTCAAGATTTTACTGCCTATTTTCTTCTGGATTTTTAAAAACTACTTTTTAAAATTGACTTTAGAGAGGAAGGGAGAGGGGGAGAGGGATAGAAACAGCAATGATAAGAAAGAATCATTGATTGGCTGCCTCCTGCACGCCCCACACTGAGGATCGAGCCCACAACCCAAGCATGTGCACTGACCAGGAATTGAACTCTGACCTCCTGGTTCATAGGTCGACACTCAACCACTGAGCCATGCCGGCAGGACATCCTTTAGGATGTTTATTGCTTTAAGTCTAGCATTTAAATCTTTTTTTAAAAAATATATATTTTATTGATTTTTTACAGAGAGGAAAGGAGAGGGATAGATAGAAACATCAATCAACTGCCTCCTGCACTCCCACCACTGGGGATGTGCCCACAACACAGTTACATGCCCTTGACTGGAATCGAACCTGGGACCTTTCAGTCCGCAGGCCGACGCTCTATCCACTGAGCCAAACCGGTCAGGGCGCATTTAAATCTTTAATCCATTTTAAGTTTATACGGGGTAAAAAGAGGGTCTAGTTACATTTTTTTTTTTGCATATATCGGTCCAGTTTTCTCAATAACGGTTTGTCTTTACCCCATTGTATGTTCTTGCCATTTCTGTCAAATGTTAATTGACCATAAGGCTGTAGGTTTATTTCCAGGGTCTATTCTGTCCATTGGCCTATGTATCTGTTTTTCTGTCAGTGCCATGCTGCTTTGATTACTGAAGCCTGTAGTATAGTTTGCTATTAGGTGGCATGATACCTGCAACTTCGCTCTTTCTCACGATTACTGAAGCTCTTCAGGGTCTTTTGTGGTTCCATATAGAGTTTTGGGATAGTTCTAGTTCTGTGAAATATGACAGTGGTATCTTTACAGGAATTGCATTGACTCTATAGATTGCTTTATGTCGTATGGACATTTGTATGATGTTACTTCTTCCTATCCATGAGCACAGTATCTGCTTCCACTGATTTGTATCTTCCTTGGTTTCTTTTTTTAGTATCTTATAATTTTCTGAGTACAGGTCTTTACTCCTTGGTTAAACTTATTCCTAAGTACCTTTTTTTATTTTTATTTTTTTGGAATTTTAAATGGAATTGTTTTCTTGGTTTCTCTTTCTGATATTTTAGAATTGGTATATAAAAATGTCACCGATGTCTGAATATTAATTTTGTATCCTACTTTATCGAATTTATCCATTTTAGCAGGTTTTTTTTTTGTGGAGTTTTCTATATACAGTATCATGTCATCTGCAAATAATGACAGTTTTACTCTTCTCTTCCAACTTGGATGCCTTTTATTTCTTCTTCTTGTCTGATTGCTGTGGCTAGGATTTCAATACTATGTTGAATAAGAATGGTGAAAGCAGACTCCCTGTCTTATTCCCAATCTTAAGGGAAATGCTTGTAGTTTTTCCCATTGAGTATGATGTTGGCAATGGGTTTGTCATGTATGGCCTTTATTACATTGAGGTATGTTCTCTCCATTTCCACTTTCCTGAGTGTTTTTATCATAATTGGGCACTTAATGGGGCATTTGATTTTATCAAATTTTTTTCTGCATACATATGCTTTTTATGTTTCACTTTATTTTTTAGTATATCACATTTATTGATTTGTGGATATTGTAGCAACCCTGCATCACCAGAATAAACCCCACTTAATCATGGTGTGTGATCTTTTTAACATATTCCTGGATCTGGTTTGCTAATATTGTGTTGATTTTAACATCGATGTTTATCAGGGATATTGCCCTATAATTTTCTTTCCTGTAGTATTTTTATCTGGTTTTGGAATTAGGAACATGCTGGCCTAATAAGATGAGCTTTGAGTCTTCCCTCCTCTTGAATGTTTTTAAATAGTTTGAAAAGGAAACCTGTTACAGCTTCTTTGAATGTTTGGTAAAATTCGCTCGTGGAGCCATCCAGTCCAGGACTTTTGTTGGTAGTTTTGTGATCACTGCTTTTATTTCAGTACTTGTATATGGTCAATTTAGATTTTCTGATTCTTCCAGATTCAATTTTAGAAGATTTTATCTTTCTAGGAATTTGCCCATTTCATCCACATTGTCTAATTTGTTGGCGTATAGTTGTTCATAATACTTTCTTACAATCCTTTGTATTACTATGGTGTCAGTTGTTACATCTCCTCTTTCATTTCTGATTTTATTTATTTGGGTCCTCTCTATTTTTTTCCTTATAAGTCTAGTTAAAAGTTTTCAATCTGGTTTGTCTTTCCAAAGAACCAGCTCTTGGTTTCATTTATTATTTTTCTTGTACTTTATTTTTTACTCTCTATGTCTTTAATCTTTACTACTTTGGGTTTTGTTTGTTGTTCTTTTCCTAGTTCTTTTAGGCATAAAGCATGATTACTTAAGATTTTTCTTTCTTTTAGAGTTGGTTCAGTATTGCTGTGAATTTCCCTATTAGGACTGCTTTCACTGTGTCCCATAGATTTGGGGTTGTTGTATGTTCATTTTCATTTGTTTCAACGTGACTTTTGATTTCTTCCTTGAGCTCATTGGTGACACATTCATTGCTTAGTAATATGTTATTTAGTCTCCATGTGTTTGTGTGTTTTCCAGTTTTTTTCTTTTTGTTAATCCTCACCCGAGGATATTTTTTCATTGATTTTTAGAGAGAGTGGAAGGAAAAGGAGAGACAGAGAGAAACATAGATGTGAGACAGACACATTGATTCGTTGCCTCTTGCACACACCCCCACCAGGGCCAGGGAACCTGCAGTCAAGGTACATGCCCTTGACCATAATCAAACCCAGTAACCTTCGGTCCATGGGCCAATTCTCTATCACTGAGCCAAACCATCTAGGGCCAGTTTTTTTCCATTTGTAATTGATATCTAGTTTCATACCATTGTGGTCAGAAAATATGCTTGATATGATTCTAATCTTCTTGAATTAAGACTTGTTTTGTGTCCTAACATATGGTCTACACAGGAAAATGTTCCTTATGCACTTGAAAAGAATATATATCCTGCTGCTTTGGAGTGAAATACTCAGAAGATATCAATTAAATCCATCTGATCTAATGTGTTATTTAAAGCCATTTTTTTCTGGTTGTTTGGGTTGTTTTTTTTTTTGTCTAGATCTATCCGTTATTGCTAATGGGGTGTGAAAATCCCCTACTATGACTATATTACAGTCATGCTCTCCCTTTATGTTCATCAAGATTTGCCTTATAGATTTAGGTGCTCCTATGTTGGGTGCATATATGTTTACAAGGGTTATATCCTCTTGTTGGATTGATCCCTTTAACATTATGTAATCTCCTTTATCTCTTGTTTTGGCCTTTGTTTTGAAACCTAATTTGTCTGATATAAGTATTGCTACCCCAGCTTTTCTTTTTTTGTTTCTAATTGAATTAAATATTTTTCCCATCTCTTTACTTTCAGTCTGTGTGTATCTTTTATTCTGAGGTAGATTTCTTGTAGATAGCATATATATGGGTCTTATTTTCTTATCCATTCAGCTAACCTGTATCTTTTGATTGGAACATTTAATCTGTTTACATTTAAAGTAATTATTGATAGTTACTTATCTATTTCCATTTTGCTCTTTATACTTACATTTCTTTCTCTCTCTCCCTCCCTCCTTCCCTCCCTCCCCCTCTCTCTCCTCTCTCTCTTTATCTCTCTTTCCTATTTTTCTTAAAGAAGACCCTTTAACATTTCTTGTAATACTCATTTTGCAATAATGAACTCCTTTAGCCTTTTTTGTCTGGGAAGCTCTTTATTTCACCTTCTATTATTTTTTTCTCTTATTTTTAATGTTATCCTTGCTAGTTAGAGTAGTCTTGGTTGTAGGTCCTTGGTTTTTATGTCAACCCCTTCTGACCTGAAGTGTTTCTGTTGAAACATCAGCTGATGGCCATATGGGAGCTCTCTTGTAGGTAATTAACTGTCCTTCTCTTGATATTCTTAAGATTTTCTTTATCATTAGCCTTTTTCATTTTATGATATGTCTAGGTGTGGGCCTTTTGGGTTCATTTCATTGGAACTCTCTATGCTTCCTTTGCCAGATTATAGAAGTTTTCTGTCATTATTTTTTCAAACAGGTTCTTGATCCTTTGCTCTCCTTCTTCTCCCTCTGGTACCCATATGATGCAGATGATGTTATACTTGATATTGTCCTAGATATCCCTTAGACTCCTAAATTTTTTTAAAAAAAATTTTTCTTGAAACCAAGATGGTAGCATAGCTAAACACCTGTAATTGCTGCCTTGCACAACCACTTCAAAACTACAACTAAAAGACAAAACGGACATCACTCAGACCACAGGAAGGCTAGCTGAGTGAAAATTCTACAACTAGAAGGAAAGAGAAAAGCACATTGAAACTCAGAGAAGGAACGGAAATAAAGGGCAGAGGTACAGAAGTGCACACGGAAAGGGCTGGCAACTGAGGGAGCAGTTGTTTTTTTCAATCGGAAGGGAGACACAAGCTCCCAACTGCTCTGAACTCCAGTTCCGGGTGAGTCTCTGGGGACCCAGACTCTATGGGGAGAAACTGGACTGTCTGGCATTGGGCGGAACTCCAGGGTGGCTTTCTCTCAGAGGTGCTTGCAGCGATTACTGAGACCCAGAGCCTCTTAGGGTAGGACTGAGAATCAGCCATAGCTGTTTGCTCCATCCTGTTGATTCCCTGAGACCCCACCCACCCAAACTTTGAGCAGAGGCTCATATGAATGGCCTGGCCCTTAGCAATCTAAAATTACCTAGCGAACTGCTTCTGGGTCAGAGACTCAGAACATCCAAAAGAAGACCCAAGGCCCCACAGCAGCTTGCACTGCTTCACAGCTGGGCCTCATCTGGGCACCTCCAAACCCCAAACAAAGAAGAGGAATCTGCATATCTCTCCTGCTGGGTAGCCTCAAGCAGAGCCTAAATTAGCACCTCCTTAGAGATCCAAGAGCCAGTGTACCCAGTGGTCACAGAGTGGGGCCATCCAGATTACAACTTCTCAAATCCATAAGGGATACACTCAAGGCAGACTTAGTGAGCACCAAAGACCCACTGAAGCAAGTCTTGCCCCATAAGGGTTTCTCTAGCACAGAAGTTCCCCCACCATAGACACAGCTGATTCTCACAGCCAAATGGCTGGAGGTCTGTTCCTCCAGTGACACCTACAACAATCAAGGCTTAGCTACAACAAACCTGTGCACAAAGCCACAAAGGAGTGCACCAAGAGTGTCCACCTTAGGTAATTGGGAAGGCTGAGCCACTGGACCCTATAGGACACCTAGCACAGAAAGCCACTCTATCAACCCAGTAGCAGCCAAAATGTGGAGACAAACAGGTCACAAATGACAGAAATGGAGGTAAGCAAACTACTGGATATAGAGTTCAAAACCATGGTTACAAGGTTTTTCAAGAATATTCTAGAAACTGCCAATAAATTTAGTGAGACCCTCGAGGATATGAAAAAGGACCAACTAGAAATTAAGCATACACTGACTGAAATAATAATATGCAGAGATCCAGCAGAAGACTAGAGGATCACAAGAATCAAGTCAAAGATTTGAAATATTAAGAAGCAAAAAACACCCAATTGGAAAAGAAAAAAGAATCCAAAAATTTGAAGATAGTGTAAGGAGCCTATGGGACAACTTCAAGCGTACCAAAATCCAAATTATAGGGGTGCCAGAAGAAGAAAGAGAGCAAGATATTGAAAGCCTATTTGAAGAAACAATAACAGAAAACTTCCCCTACCTGGTGAAAGAAATAGACTTCCAAGTCCAGGGAGCACAGAGAACCCCACACAAAAGGAATCCAAAGCCAAGAGCAAAAGATAAAGAGAGAAACTTAAAAGCAGCAAGAGAAAAACAGTTTACCTACAAGGGAGTACCCATACAATTGTCAGCTGATTTCTCAACAGAAACTTTGCAGGCCAGAAGGGAGTGGCAAGAAATATTCACAATGATGAATAGCAAGAACCTACAACCAAGATTACTCTACCCAGCAAAGCTATTATTCAGTATTGAAGGTCAGACAAAGAGCTTCACAGACAAGAAAAAGCTAAAGGAGTTCATCACCACCAAACCAGGATTATATGAAATGTTGAAAGGTATTCTTTAAGAAGAGGAAGAAGAAAAAGGTAAAGATAAAAATTATGAACAACAAATACATATCTATCAACAAGTGAATCTAAAAATCAAGTGAATAAAAAAACTGATAAACAGAATAAACTGGTGCATAGAATAGAATCAGGGGCATAGAAAGGGAGGGGACTGACAATTCTTGGGGAGTAAAGGGGTGTGGGGGGTGCAGGAAGAGACTGGACAAAAAGCATACACCTATGGACGAGGACAGTGGGGGGTTAAGGGCAGAGGATGGGGTGGGAGCCGGGTTGAGGGGAACTATGGGGGGGAACAAGGGGAACAACTATAATAATCTGAACAATAAAGATTAAATAAATAAATAAATAAATAGTAACATTAAAAGATTATTTTTTCTTTTTGTTGCTCAGCTTGGATGTTTTCTGTTATCTTGTCCTCTAAATTGCTGACTCAATTCTCTGCTTCATCTAATCTGTATTTGATTTTTTTTCTAGTGTATTTTTAAATTTTTATTGATTTTTAGAGAGAAGGGGAGTGAGAGAGAGCGGGAGGAACATCAGTGTGAGAGAAAAACATTGATCAGTTGTCTACCTCATGTACCCCAACCAGGGATCAAACTCATAACCTGGGTATGTGATCTGACTGGGAATTGAACCCGCTACTTTTCAGCACACAGGCTGATGCTCCAACCAACTAGCCAGGTCTCCAGTACATTCTTCATTTCAGATACTGTATGCATTTCTGGGGGTTCTTTTTACTATTCCTATGCTCTTTTGTAATGATTACTGTCTCTAAATTCTCACTGAGACAATCCATTCTTCCCTGAAGGTCTTTGAGCATCCATGTAAGCATTGTTTTGAACTCTGCATCTGGTATCTTGGTTGCTTCCATTTAATTTAATTCTTTTGGGGGGGGGATTTCTCTTATTTAATTTGGACCTCTTTATTTATCTCCCCATTTGTCTGCCTTTTTGTGTTTGTCTCTGTGTATTACATAGATCTACTATGACTCCCAAACTTGTTATGGTAGCTTTATGTTGTAGATGTCTTATGGGGGTCGGTGGCACCATCTTCCAGATCACCTGAGCTAGGTACTCCACAAATGTGGGTTACATGCACCTTCCTGTTTGTGGTTGAGTCTTGAATGCTGTTGGCCTGTTCGTGGGTGGAGTTAAGCCTCAGGCTGGCTGATTATAAAGATTACCTCAATCACAGTGTATTCCTCTCCTCCCTTCCTCTCTCTGAAAAATTAATAAAAATTTAAAAACAAATCAACCGGAACTGGAAATCCTCCCAGAACCAACACAACCAGTGGTGGACTTCAGACCACCCCAGAACTTGACCCAACTACACAATTGGCACACCCAGAGGGAGATTGTAGCAGGCACCAGACCCTGCTGGGAACAACTCTGCCCCATGGCCAATCACAGTCTGAAGCCCACCACTGATTGTGTTGGTTCTGGGTCCAGTTGGGAAGATTTCAGCTCAGGTTGATATCAGATGGTGCCTGTAACTTGCCTTGAGCTACCTGTCTGGAGCTACCACACAATTTGCTGTTTGTGGCTGCCTCTACTGGGCCTGGGTGTGGATGGGAGGGGCCAAGCTGTGTACTAAGGCCAGCTTTCTCCAGCTCTGAGTTGGGGGCAGATCACTAAAAGGCCCCGTGCACCCCAAGGTCTGGCTCCACCTGTCAGTTGCTCCACCACCCATGAGGTTGCCTGGTCTTTCTGGAGACCAGGAAGACTGTAGAATGAGCCCAGACTGACTGCAACCTGCAGTCTCTCCCACAAGGCATGAGCTCAATAGGGCAGCGCACCTGAGGGTTAGGAGGCTGAGGCTAGTGGGTCTCCTGCTTGGGAAGCACGGTCAGGCATTAAGTGTGTGTGTGTGGGGGGGATGGCCCCTATGTTCTGCCTGTCTACCACCCTAGCTTCCCCAGGAGCTCACTGCAGCTTCAGATTGGGTGCAGCCAGCTGGCCCTTCTGCAGGAGCAAGGTCAGCAGGGCGGGGCCATGGGAGTCAGAAGGCCAGGGCAAGGGAAGCACTCTGAAGGTCCCAGCTCTGAGCAGCACTCTAATCCCCCTGTGGGACTGAGCTTAGCAAGGCAGGGCCCTGTGAATGGGAAGGACAGGCCAACTGAGTTTCCAGTTGGGGGGAGTCACCGGCTATGTATGCAAGAGGGAAGAATGGACCCCCCCCCCTTCCAAAGCTACGCAGCTCAGTGTCTGAGTCTCTGCCAAGAGCTTCTCCAAAAACACAAAAAAAGAAAGCACTAAAGGGTGCCTATTGGGTGCGGCCAGCACCACCTCTGCAAGACTGGAGCTCAGCAGGGTGGTGCCACCAGCAGTTGGAGGACTGGGCTAGTGTACTCCCCAGGCTGGTGCTGTAAGAGCAGGTGTGTTCAACCCTGGGAAGATAGCGTGCTATGGGATATGGACTCAGTACAGAGACCCAGTAGCTCACCCTCCGAATCTGAGTCACCTTCCCTCTTCTGGTTGGTGGTGATGACCTCCTTCAGCTTTTTCTTGCTAATCTATCCCTCAATTCACTTTTGATCACTTTGAATATTTCTTGTCAATCCCTTCTGGCTTGCAAAGTTTCTGTTGAGAAATCAGCTGACAGTCTTATGGGTGCTCCCTTGTGGGTAACTAACTGCTTTTCTCTTGCAGCTTTTAGGATTTTCTCCTTGTCTTTACCCTTTGGCATTTTAATTTTAATGTGTCTTGGTGTTGGCCTCTTTGGGTTCATCTTGTTTTGGACTCTCTGTCCTTCTTAGACTTGCATGTCTATTTCCTTCACCAGATGAGAAGTTTTCCATCATTATTTCTTCAAATAGATTTTCCATTCCTAGTTCTCTGTCTTCTTCTGATAACTTCTATGATGCAAATGTTGGTACATTTGAAGTTATCCCAGAGGCCCCTTAAACTATCGTCCTTTTTTTTCTGTACTGATTGGGGGTTTTCTGCTACTTGATGCTACGCAGAGAGGGAAGTAGCCACACCAGAGCCCACGCTCACCTGGTGAGCTGCAGAGCTGGGCCTTAACCCTCGGGCAGTGTCCACGGGACAGTGCAGGTACAGGTCTGCCTGTGGATGCTTGGGGAGGAAAGGGCACGGCAGTTTTCCTCAGACACGCTGGTTCTATCCAGTGGCCATGTATTTTAAGGGTATCATGTCCAGGTCACACATGAAAGGAGTTAGGAGGACTTCAGAAACAGGGTGAAAATGGCCCAGTACCTTTGTGCTCAGGCCCAGGGAGGATAAGTGGCTGAAGCACTAGGCTCCAGGGAAGTCACCTGGTGAGGGGACATGGACATCAAAACTGGACATGATTTCCCTCTTCTTCTCTTCCCTGTCTGTGTGGCCCCAAGATTGTGCAGAATTCTGACCCAGTGTATGCCTGCAGCTCAGCTGCCCTCCTTCAATGGGAAGTGGGAGGGGTGGAGAGGCTGAGATCAGCACTCTGGCTAATCCCCTTCCATGGTGGGAAAGTACAACTCATCTTCTCTGGGAAGCTTCTTCTGTTCCACCAATGTACGTCCACATCACCTGCTGCCTCCAGATTGTCGTAGCCCTTTATTTGCAATGAGACCTTGTTTCTGTAGCTTATTTCAGGGACCTCAGGTGGCAAATGTCATTTTTTACCAGTGTGGTTTGCAAAACATCATCTGAGGAGGCTGCGCTGAAAGAGTCATTGGGAAAATTTAGAATCCATTCAGCTCTTCACCACACATTGGAGCCATTTGTTCTCCATGCAGCTGTGACTGCACTGCTCCCGGAGGAGGCTGGGACATTACCTCAGATCACATGCCCAGTATGGTCACTACCGAGAAGGCAGAGCTGCGGCGGCTGGGTCCCCCACAGCGACCCCTCTCCACCTGCTACCAGAGCCTCGGTGTGGCAGTAACATGCACCCTGAGGATGAATCACGGCTGATCTGAGCCAATTGGGTCATCCCAGTCCGTTGGGCAGTGACTGGTCTAAGGGACGGGCATGAGACTGCTTCTGGCCAACAGGACGTGAGGGGAATCATGAGTGAGCTTTGACCTCCTCCTCCCTCCCTGCTCTGACCACTGAGCTCTGGCAGCCATCTCACAGCCGTGAAATGACACATCTGGGTGAAGACGACGCACTGAGGGGGAGAGGCAAAGACAGAGGGAAGAGCTGTGTCCCTGGTCCCAACCCCAGGAACAGCTCAGCCTGCACTTCTTGTTCAGGGCACTAAACCCATCCTGACGGGGTAAACCACGTTGCACATGTTTTCTTGGACTTGCAGCAAAGGATCCCACAGAATCCAGAGCTACACAGTGTTTAGGTGAAGGAAGTCTCTGTTCCTGGTCCATCCATTCAGGCCGCTGGGACCGTTGCCTGGAGGCCAGGGTGGGGCTGCAACCATTGCATCACCTCTTTGAACCTGTTTCCTCAGCCGTGAGATGGGAAGTGGGATCAGTGATCTCAAAGGTCTCCCCGCAGCCTCCTGCGAAGCAGATGTCCGGGCGGAAATGCCAGCTCTGTGTCAGCCTCAGGAAGCAAGAGGGGACCAGCTCGGCCGCACCTGTGGCAGCTCCCGGCGTTGGGCAGGCCGGGCGGAGCCTCAGCTGCCCTGTTCCTGGCATCGGCGGTGACAGTGTGGGTTCTGGGAAAAATGAAAAGATTAGGAAAGGAGGATTGTCTCCCTCTTGAGAATAAAGGCTGCCCTGGGGCTGCGGATGAAGTCTAGTGACGCCGCCACAGCTGGATCCTGACGTCTGTTGTTTGTGTTGTGTTTTTACATTTTTGCAAAAATGACATGTGCTCAGAATACAAATGCAAACTCACAGGAATTTTTAAGATAGTGAAAGCACCCCTCCCTACTCTTCCTAATCCCACTCTCCCACAGGCCAGTTTTGGATATTGTTCCAGACATTTTTTCTGTGTTTATACACATGTAATGCCATATATTAGGAAATAAGATGCTAGTGATGACCCAGCCTATTAAAACATGACACAGGCATGCAACCTGGAATTAATGAAGTGGAGCACATGGTGATTATATATATATATATATATTTTTTTTAATTTGTTTTAGAGAGAGGAAGGGAGAAAGAGAGGCGGGGGAGGGAGGGAGAGAAAGAAACATCTATGTGAGAGAGAAACATAAATCTGCTGCTTCCAGCATGCACCTCGACTGGGGATTGAATACACACCTCAGGTGCACACCCTGATCAGGAATCAAACACACCACCTTTGTGGTGTATAGGACGACATTCCAACCAACAAAGACCTGTCCAGGGCTACATATACAGATGTTTAAAAAACAAAAGTAGACTTACTCTACCTACACTGTAAAGAGACCTGTTTTTAAAAACTATCTTGTGGACATCTCTCTAAGAACACATTTTCCTAGTGTAGTATTCCATACTATTGGACACATACAATTTATTTTTTAATATATTTTTATTGGTTTCAGAGAGGAAGGGAAAGGAGAGAGAGATAGAAACATCAGTGATGAGAGAGAATCATGGATCGGCTGCCTCCTGCACGCCCTCTACTGGGGATCGAGGCCACAACTCAGGCATGTGCCCTGACAGGGAATCAAACCGCTACCTCCTGGTTTACAGGTCATTGCTCAACTCCTGAGCCATGCCAGCCAAGTACACAACTTAATTTTTTAACACTCTTCTCTTTACGGAAGTTACTGCTATTATTTTTTGTTGTTACTCTTGTCCATAGCTCTTCCTGAATATCCACAAGTACTTCTGTGGGGTAAATTTCCAGAAGTGGAAATGTGTAGCAAAGGTTTAAATGTTTCACGTTTTAATGTGAACATTTAGCATCAAATCCCTCTCCAGAAAGATACTACTTATGATATGGTTGTAATGAGTTAGTTATTAACAATAGGAGAGAAGCCACGCAAGGGAAAGGCCAGACAGTCTAGGCATGTCATTTGAGCAGCTTCACCAGGAAGCTGCAATTTCTCACCACCCAGGGAGGGGAAGGACCAGCAAGGGGAAGACAGACACATGCCCAGTAAAGTAGGGTGACTAGAGAAGGTACTTGTATGTCAGTCATACCTGGGGACAGAGATGGTTGTCCAGAATGGGCGTGGCTACTGCAAGCCTGTGACCATTTGGGACCTAACCCCCTGAACTAAGAAGTTCCCTCTCTTGCTGCTCCTTGCTCTTGGCTCTTGATGCCCGGGGCACACTCTCCTAGTCTCTTGCGTTTGCCTGCCTGGCCCAGGCCCACACGGGCCCCATGCACAGTGGACTAGAGGACTGCAGCAGCCTGATGTGAATTGGGCTACGCAAATATGGGCCGGAAGTTCTGGACACTGGCTCTGATGCAGCTCTCCTGAAACCCAGCTATACTCCTTGTAGGACTGGACCGACTGAGGGGAACCCTGGGGTGTCATTCCATGGAAATAAAGCTTTCTACTACATTGCATCTTCCCGTGGGAGTCTTGGAAAATTCCTTTTCTCCAGATATCGCAAGAACTCCATCCCCAGCAACAAGAAGGAGGGGAGAGGGGTGAGTGGTTGAGTCGCTCTCCTCTCCTGCAAGACTTACTTATCCATCCCCAACAGTGCCTGAGAGCATCCCACTTCTGCATAATTTTGCTGAAAGAAGACTTTACCAATACTTTTTTTTATGTCTTTCAATCTGTTAAGTAAATGAATATATTCCATCATTACTTTAATTTACATTACTTTTTAGAGAAATCAAGCTTCTCTTCAATTTTACTTTTTTTCCCCCTCAAAGAATTGTCTGGGACTCCATTTTTTTACTGGGCTGTTTGTTTTATCCATTTTTAGAAGCTCTTTGTATACCAGTTATTCTTAGCAAATATTACGTATTGCCTACTATGTATTATAAATATTTTTCCCAGTCTGTTTTTAATCTCTTAATTCTGTTTATGTGTCTTTTGTCATACAGCAGTTTTTCATTTTATGTGGTTAAGCATGTTGGTCTCTCCCATTTGTGGCTTCTGGGTTTTGTGTCTTAGAGAGTAAGACGAACCTGTGCTTCTCCCTCCACCAGCGGGGCCCCACCTGCTGCCTCCTCCCCCGCTCCCCGCCTCTGCCCCGCAGGTGGAAATGCCTCCTGACTGAGCTCCCAGTCTGGGCTCTGTTCCGATTCGCCATCTATCTTTTCTCTCTCCTCTTGCTGGTACTGTACCTTTGAAAGGTTGAAAGGTTGGCACCTTCCCAGGTGCTCTGACATCTGGCCGCCTGCGTCCTTCATTCTCTTGCTCAGAATTTTCTCAGCCTTACTCTTCTCTGTGAGGAGCCCTGAACATGCGTGCAGGTAAATATTATGGAGTTCGGCAGACACTGTGTTCTTTAAGGAAGCAATGTGGACGTTTTAATGATAGTTTGAGAGCTGGCACTTGAGGTTGAGGTCGGGAAATAGCGATGGCGTCAGGCCTGCTGTTTGTGAGCTGTAGCTGCTGAGCCTGAGCGACAGCGGCCAAGTGCAGGGCACCAACCCCACCCGGCAAATCACAGCCTGGGGCGGGGCGGGCGGGTCTCTGTGTGAGGCCCCAGGGGGATGAGTAAGCGGGTGCCCGCTCAGAGGCCCAGACACCCCATCCTCACCTTCATGACAGCCCCTCCCAGGGCACTACGGTCAGAGACAAGTTCTGGTCCAATGTGGGGCCATGAGGCCATAGGGTAGCCTCAGTTTCCACAAGTTGACTTTAAAAAAAAAAAAAACATTTTCACCATTTCTACTAGTAAGTGTACAGCTCAGTGACATTGAATACATTTGCATTTAGCAGCCATCACCACCAGAGCATTCTCACTTGCCCAGCGGAAACTCTCCCCATTCATTTTCCTCCCCGGCCCCTGCTGCCGCCTTCTGTCTCTGCATGTGGCTGTCTAGGTGGGTGTCCAGGTGTCTCGTAGGAGTGGAGTGGGACAGTTTGTGTTCTTTTGTGTCTCAGTGTTTCCCATGGCACAGTGTCCCCACGGTTCACGCTGGTTGGAGCCGATGAGGACTTCCTTTCTGAGACGATGACATTCCACCGCACGGAGGAGGCGCCAGCTCTGGCTGTGCTGAGACGGGATGGAAGGAGGTGAGCACGGTGCTTCCTGGTCACCTGCACGCCAGGGCCCAGCCAGCCTCACCCGGCGGGAACAGCGCGTCCAGCCAGCGTCCCCCGCGATGGCGCACGGCCCCCACGATGGCGCACGGCTCCCACGATGGCGCACGGCTCCCACGATGGCGCACGGCTCCCACGATGGCGCACGGCCCCCGCGATGGCGCACGGCCCCCGGCTCACGGGCTCCCACTCACCTGCTGCTCTGGGACGTGCTCCTGAATGCAGTGTGGCCTGGTTCCACCTCAGAGTCCACACTTACATCCCCATTTGGCTCAAGGCATTCCTTCATCTGACCCAAAAGCCCCCTCTTCCTGACCCCCGTCTCTACTGGGAAAGACATGGCACGGGGCGCCGGTAAGAGAGGGGTGGGCGCTGCAAACCTCCCTGGGAGCTCGTGGGAGCCCAGAAAGTGACCCAAATCCACAGCCTCTTTGCTAACCTTAGTTCCAGGTTCCCTCTCGCTCTGAGACCCCCCCCCCCACGCTTCCCCTGCATCTCTCCAGAGGGGCAGGTTTGTCTCACCCGAGGGTCCCAGGCACTTGGAGCTGCCCCAGGGCCCCCTCAGCCTCGGGCACCCTCTCCCTCCATAACAATGCGGTGCTCTCTTACTCATGATCCACCTCTTTTTACTGCGCATCTGCTTTCCTCTCCCTCCCTCGGGAAGGTTTGCACCCCAGTCTCTCTCTCACCGGGAGCCCCCATTCCCGGTCTTTCCCGGCATCCTCTTCCTCGAGTTCCCAGCTTCCTGGTCTGCACTTGCCCTCCAACCAGGAACCGCCTCACCCAGTCAGCCGCCCGGGTCACCGCCATGGCTGAACTGCCCGGAGTTTCTGTTTCAGGATCCCCACTCCGCACCCCTTCAGCCCGTTCCTCTGACCCCGCTCCACCTCCCAGCTTGTTCCTCTGTGACCCCGCCCTGCCCTGCAGATTTCCATCCTGGGACCCTGGGCGCTGCCTTATTTTATGGGAAAACTAGAGGCCCAGTGCATGAAATTTGTGTACTGGGGTGGGGGGTGTCCCTCACTCCAACCTGCACCCTCTCCAATCTGGGACTGCATGGGGGATGTCCGTCTGCTGGTTTAGGCCCTATCCCACAGAGACTGCTAGATCCTAACTGCTTGCCGGCTTGCCTGCCTGATTGCCCCTAACCACTTCTGCCTGCCAGCCTGATCACCCCCTAACTACTCCCCTGCCAGCCTGAGTGATGCCTAACTGCTCCCCTGCCGGCCTGGTCCCCCCCAACTGCCCTCCCCTGCTGACCTGGTTGCCCCTAACTGCCCTCCCCTGCCAACCATCTTGTGGTCACTGCCATCTTTGAGGGCAGGGCAGTCAATTAGCATAGTCCCTCCTTATTGGCTGTGAATGCTGCCATCTTTGAGGGTGGGGCAGTCAATTAGCATATTCGCTCCTATTGACTGTGGACACCACCATCTTTGCAAATGGTGTGAGGGTCAATTAGCATATTCCCTCTTTATTAGATAGGCTAAAGCCATGTGCACTGGTGCTGCCCAACACCTGCCCCAGGCCCCAGGTCCCTCTGCCAGCATCTCCTCCTCCTACCCCAGCTCAGGAGCCCGGGGTCCCAGCCCCAGCCTCGGCCTCCTGCCCAATAACCTGCCCCTCCCACTGCTCCCCGCCCACACCTGCAGGCCTCCTTTGTTTCAGGCAAATGGACCATATCCTCCATCCTGTAGAGAAAATGAAAATGGGGAACCCTCCCTAAGCCCACACCCTTCCAGGGGGTCCTCCTGCTCTGTGTCCATGCTTAGACAAAACTCCTCCAAAGCCAGATCTTCACTGATCTCACTTCCTTCTCGCATGTGCTCCCTTCCTCGCCTCCATCAGACTGGGTCCCGCCTGCCCCGGAGCCACCAGGGATAGGTGTCAGCAGCTCAGTGCTTGGTACTCATCTCGCCCAGTCTCTCAGTAGGGCAGCTGTGCCTGCCACAGCTTCTTTGTGGGGACACTGACCTCCAGGGATGCCACAGCTGCTCCCACATTGCCCACAGCCCAGGCCATCCCCTCACTCTTCTCCTTTTCTTCTGGCTCCTGACCCCCTTGCTTCCTCCAGTTCGGCAGGTGGCCCAGGGCTCACAGATGCTCTGGGCAAGCCCACCCCTGCCCTGGTGCCTCTCCCACTCCCTACCCCTGCTCTGCTCCAAACCTGCTCCCCGTCTCCTGCGATCCCGTCTGAGCTTCCTCACCGCTCCTCTGAGCAACTGCAGGGACCTCTTTGCCAAGCTATTTTATTATTTTCATTTTATTTTATGTGTGCACTCTTGTCCCTCTACAATCACTGGACTTCCAAAAAGAAGGTTAAGAA
>PVJC01017248.1:0-32743 GCA_004026665.1 Murina feae
GCAGGCCACTGACCCCCTTCTGCCTCTTTCCCACTCCCCGATGCCCCTCCAAGGGCCTGGACAGCTGCCAAGCAGGCCGCCGACCCCCTGCCACCTCTTACCCGCTCCCCGATGCCCCACAAAGGGCCTGGGAAGCCCACCAAGCAGGCCGCTGACCCCCCGCCACCTCTTACCCACTCCCCGGCCTGCCACCTTGCTTTCCCACTTCCTGGTGCCCTGGTGCCACTTCCAACTGCCAGCATAGGCAGGCAGCTGCAACAGAACCCTTTGGTTTGCTCTGGTTCCGTGGCTGTTGGCCTCCATCTTGGCTGGGTTAATTTGCATACAGCCGCTCTGATTGGCTGTTGGCCTCCATCTTGGCTGGGTTAATTTGCATACAGTCGCTCTGATTGGCTGGTGGTAACGGTCACATTTGCATGTTTCGCTTTTATTATAGAATATATGTATATATGTATGTATAATTGATTTCAGAGAGGAAGGAAGAGGGATAAAGATAGAAACATCAATCAATGATGAGAGAGAATTATTGATCAACTGCTTCCCTCACACTCCACACTGGGGATTGAGCCTACAACCCCAGCATGTGCCCTGACCAGGAATCAACTATGACCTCTGCTGGAAACTGATTGTTTTGATGCTGGAAACTGATTGTTTTTAACCTACCTTGGTTGCTCTGAAAGGTCAGAGCTATGTACCCATTGTTTAAGTTGAAACATTGTTAATTACAGCAAATCCCCACTTGTTAATTACATGTAAAATTCATGCTTGGAATTTCCTGCCTAAGGATATGGTTGTTTTCTCAGAGACTCAATAAAAGGCTGGTGAGACCCAGGCATCAGTGGGCAGTCTACGCTGGTAGAGGAAGGCTCCACGCCTGGTCCCCAGTTTCCAAATTGATTCTCTTCTAGTCTCTCTCTCTTCATTTTGTGTGCAGCCTCCTTCAGAACTCAAACCCTGAACAGGAACCCTGAACCATGCTGGACATGTAAGGGGCTCCAACAGACCTCTTAGTTCATAGGCCAACACTCAACCACTGAGCCATGCCAGTTGAGCAAGAAGGGTTTTACTCATTTATTTTAAGTACTATGGGCCCAGCGCACGAATTGGTGCACCTTGAAAGGAACTGTGGGCCGTGAGGCTGTGGTGGGCACAGGGGTGAGTCTTATCCCATCCTCAGCACTCCACCAGTCAGTCTCTCCCACCAAGGCCCCAGTCTCCTCTCTGGTGGCAGCCCCACTCCCACCACTGCCACTTCCACGCGCTGACTGTGCCAGCCCCATTTGCACTCGCTGACAGCGCAGAGTGATTAGGGCTGGTGCCAGCAATGGGTGGAAGCCCCAATTGCTCCACAGGAGAAGGGGGAGGTGGAGAAGCCCTGAGGGCAAGCAGGGCCAGCAGCCACCGCTCACACGCACTGATGGTGCCAAGAGATCAGGGCCTGGTGCTGGGCGCCAGCAGCTGGTGCAAGTGGCGGCTCTGGTGCCAGCAACAGGTGTGGGCAGGGCCGGCGCTGGCAGCTGGTGCGTGCACCAGGTGGGACCATACTGCACAGGAGCAGAGAATTTTCAGTAACCACCAGAGGCTCACCCCAATGACAGCCACTGGTGCCCCGCCTTGGTCTGGCACCCCCGCTCACCTGATCCACCATTCCGCCATGGCCGACGCCTGCCATGTTCCTCGAGTGCCCCCTGATGGTCAACACACGTCATAGTGACAGGTTGTTTGGTTGTTCTACTGTTTGGTCTATTTGCATATTAGGGTTTTATATATATTTTTATTGATTTCAGAGAGGAAAGAAAAGGGAGAGAGAGAAACATCAACGATGAGAGAGAATCATTGATCGGATGCTTCCTGCATGTCCCCTACTGGGGATTGAGCCTGAAACCCAGGCATGTGCCCTTGACCAGAATTAAACTTGGGACCTTTCAGTCCACAGGCCAATGCTCTATCCAATGAGCCAAACTGGCTACGGTGCAAGAAGGGTTTTTTAAAGAACAAACTGCGGCTCTAGCTGTAAGGTTCCTTGCTAAGGAAAAACACAAATCTTAGTTGTTTGCACCACAAATATTAATAAGAAAAAGGTTTAGCCAACTGAATAAATAAACTTAAGTTATTCCAACTGTTATAAATTAGTGGGATTTTTAAAAACCTTATTGTACCTGTCTCCAGGCTGACATTTTAAAAAGAAACATCAGGTCTCTGGTTGCATCTGTTCATATATGTGTATGGATGTTTCCATCTGGAGCATATTGCTAGGATTTGTGTGTAAAAAATCTCCGTTTAATTGGTTCAAAGAAGTTAAGTACTTATATAAAAATTCTCATAAATATAATAGAAACTAATCCTAATGCTTTTCAGGATCATGTGTTCTGAAAAAAATATTGGATGTTAAAGCTGGTTTGTATTTGGTGTGGTTAAATAGGCATGTCTTTAGGGTTATTATAATACTTTATTCTACTTGCGTTTATTGGTCAAATAAGTTCATGTTATCTTGGTTGCAAAACTTGTCAGCAAGAAAAACAACTAAGTACAATGACATTTTCATAAGTAACCCACACATAATTATTAAGAACAAGTAAAATAAGTAGACGTAGATTGGGTAAGTTTTTAGGTGAACTTTTCGGCAATATTTATCTTTTATGTATGTCTACTTACTTCCTCCAAATCTTTTGGTAACTTGAAATCTTAGACTTTTGACAAATTAAAATAAATGATGAATCAAAATATAATCATTGAATGTCTAGAATCAGGGGTCCTCAAACTTTTTAAACAGGGGGCCAGTTCTCTGTCCCTCAGACCGTTGGAGGGCCGGACTATAGTTAAAAAAACAACAAAAAACTATGAACAAATTCCTATGCACACAGCACATAACTTATTTTGAAGTAAAAAAACAAGGCGGCAAAAATACCCGGCGGGCCGGATAAATGTCCTCGGCAGCTGCATGTGGCCCGCGGGCCGTAGTTTGAGGACCCCTGGATAATTTCCACATAAGAAAAAATAAAGAGACCTTAATTCTTAAATAAGCTTAAGTTTACATTTGACTTCTTATTGCAGACAAACTAGATAAACTTGAATTTGTTAATTAAAATGTGTTGTGCTTTGTTCAGAAAGCAGATCTTTCTAAAAAATTATGAAATGTATTTGCCAGTATTTCTTCTCCAAGGAAACACCGGATGGCGGATGAGGAGGCGCTGTGGCAGGGCCCGGGAATAGGGGGTTGCAGAGGCTTCGTGGAGGATTTGGCAGCCGCATCCAGGGCCCTGGTAGAGACCAGGGACTGGGCAGGACGAGTTCGTGGCGGCAAGGCCAAGGCCAAAGAGTGGATCCCTGTCACCAAGCTGGTCAAGGACATGAAGATCAAGTCCCTGGAGGAGATCTACTTCTCCCTGCCCATCGAGAAATCTGAGGTCACTAACTTTTTCTTGGGAGTGTCCCTCAAGGATGAGGTTTTGCAGATTATGCTGGTGCAAAAGCAGACCCGTGCTATCAGAGCATTTGTGACCATTGGGGACTACAGTGGGCAAGTCGGCCTCAATGTTAAGTGCCCCAAGGAAGTAGCCACTGCCATCCATGGGGCCATTGTCCTGGTCAGGCTCTCTATTGTCCCTGTGCAGGGAGGCTGGGGGGTGCACAAGATCAGCAAATCTCACACCATCTTTTGCAAGATGACCGGCCCTGTGGCTCTGTGCTTGGGTGCCTCATTCCCACCCCCAGGGGCACTGGTATCATCTCAGCCCCTGTGCCCAAGAGCTGCTGCTGAGGGCAGGTATCAAACACTGCTGAACCTTGGCCTGGGCTGCACTGCCACTCTGTGCAACTTTGCCATCTCCAAAACCTACAGTTATCTCCCCCTTGAATGTATTCAACAAGTCTCCCTATCAGAAAGTCACAGGCCATCTAATAAAAACCCACCCCAGAGGACCCAAGCTCCAGCCATGGCCATCACATCTTATCAAGTAAAGAGGGAATATGCAAATTGACCATCACACCATAATGGTCAATATGGCTGTACCCACAGCAGAGGCCGAGTTCCCATAAGGAGCCTTAATGCAATCAGCAGGGACCTGAGGCTGCGCCCCGCCCCCCTCACCTGGTAGGGCTTGACAGGGGACCTCAGGCTGTGCCCCCTGCCCCAGCACCAGGCCAGGGACCTCAGTCCATGCCCACAGCCTGGCTGGATTTGACAAGGGTGGGGCCTGGAGGGTCTTGATCTCACCCAATGGGGATGGGGCCGGCTGCATCTGGGTCTCATGAAATTTTGAGGTGCTGCAGATGTGTGGGGACTTGACTCTGGGTCCCACAGTGTGCCCCAGACTCTGACAGGAGGAAGATTTTCATATACATTTTACTAATTTTCTTTCATCTCTGACACTTTTATTATAGAGAAATGGCAAATAGCAGTATTTCCTCTAATTAATCATCTCTTAATGTGCATAAATTTCATGCACTGGGCCACTAGTAATTTTATACAAGAAAAACAAAGTGAATTAAGCCTGTTAAAACAAAACAAAAACTACATATATTTTCCAGTAAAAGAGGCTATGTTTCCAGAGGTTATAGAATGCATTCATAAATTTTCCAGTTTAAAGAGTGTTAATTACTTTTCAGTTGTCATTAGAAATTAAGGTTTCCAGCAGTAAGAATTTTAATTAATACGAAAGGAAATAATATGTGTTTTCAGTAAAAGAAGATATAAGGTATGAAATTGCATTTTTGAGAAAAGTTTCATGAAAAGGAATCTTGGGAAAGATTATTTTATGTGTGATCAGCTGGATAAGATTGAATAAATTAGGAGGATTTTAAAAAATAAACTTTAATATCTATATTGTATTAAATCTAATATCCTTTCATCTGTTAAAAGGACAAGTTTTCTTAGACGATTGATCTGCTCTTGATATTATGAACATGTTTTGTCAAGAAAGCAAAGATTTTGTTTTATCAAAATAATTTCTGTGTTTTATGTTGCCATAAGAAGGTCTTTAATTTGTTCAGAGAATAGGAAAAATCACTCCATAAAAATAGACATGGGAAGTTAAGTGATTACCCTAAACTCATAGTTAGTTCCTTCCAGATCTAGGCTTTAAACCCAGGCAAGAGTTATCGAGGCTATGATGTAACCACTATTCTAACTGGCATGTAGTATGACAGGACAAACACGATGTTTCTACAATCCATCTTATTGGTGCAGATGTGCTGGTGATAAGAAAGTGGCTTGAGGCATATAGCCAGGTTGATGGAATGATTATTGCTTGAAATGCCTTGATAGTTGGGGGCAGCCTTATATAGTACTTCAATAACTGAAGTATCATTCATTCAGTCAACATTTATTGTATTCCAGGGATTCTTTTGTATGCTTCAGATAACCATCAGCTTATAAGCATTTAATGTATGTATTTTAGATAAAAGTACTTTAGAGAGCCCAGCTAAGTGGCTCGGTTGGTTGGAGTGTTGTCTTGTACACCCAAAAGGTTGCGGGTTCTATTCCCAGTCAGAGCACATACCTAGGTTACAGATTCAGTCCTCCATTCGGGTTCATATGGGAGGCAACCAGTCAATGTTTCGCTCTCACATTAATGTCTCTCTCTCTCTCTCTCTCCCTTCCTCTCTCTAAAAATCAATAAACATATCCTCCAGTGAGGATTTAAAAAAAAAAATTTTTAAGAAGTACTTTAGTGAGAAAAGTTCCAATGAGCTTGGTTTCTTCATTTGAAGTTGGATCTAATAATCTATGTCCTGCCTGTTTTCCAGGGCAGTCAGATGGAATAAATGTGATGAAGCTTGTGAAATAACTTGGTTTTAATAAATTATCATATAATTCTAATGCAGCAATAATAATCAATATAGTACACGTTTCTTTTCAACTTCTTGGACTCTGCAATTAGAGAAAAGTCAAATGCTGATCAAGTTGTAACATGGACAATTGACACTGAGCACACGAAATTCAAGCCATAAGCCATCATGGAATTCTACAGGTACAGAATACCTTTGGAAATAACTGACAACTGCTACAATAAATTAATTACTTAGAGGTTTTCTTGTGAACAATACGGTTTATCTAGTTTATTTTCCTATATTGTATTCAATACTATGCCACACATATATTATAAAATATTCTATCTCATGTGCGTATGTACTTAACTTACAAGTTCTTTCCTAATACTACAGTACTTCTTTTATGATCATTCATTAGCACCTGACAGAGTAGTCAGGAAATAGTCATTTAATTGAATCTGTGTTGCCCTGGCAGTGCGGCTCAGTTGGTTGAGTATCATCTAGTGAACCAAAAGGTCACTGGTTCAATTCCAGTCAGGGTACATACCCAGGTCCTGGTTGGGCTGCGTACAATAGGCAACCGATCAATGTTTCTTTCTCACATCAGTGTTTCTCTCTCTCTCTCTCTCCCTGTCACTTTATAAAAAATATTTTTAAACAATAAAAGAACATATTTAATTGAACACATATTTTCAGGGTATTTAGACTTTTGCTTTCTCTATAAGAAATAATATAAAGGAGAGGTATAATGCTGGTTTCAGTGTTTTTTCATTTATTATATAAAAGAAAAAAATTAATGCAGTTGGTTTGTACACATTGAAATTCCATAAAACAAATCCATAGAAATTAGGAATCTATATGCATGCACTCTGCATTTTCTTTGTTAAACGTTTTGGTTCACAAAAATAACAACACATTTTTTTTCCTTTAAAGCCACTAGAGCAGAGGGAGATCGAAACATGCAGCACGGTACACATTTGCATAGTATATGTTACCCAGCATGCCTTGTAGAATGCTACACATTCACCTATGTAAGAAAAATAAAAGGGGACAAATTATCAAAATAAAGCTAAAGTTTAAAGAAAGAAAAAAAGTTACTTGACAAAGGTGGAATTCCCCCCCTCCCCCACCCCCACCACTTTGTAGATGGCAATATAGCAGTGGCTTGGGATATCAACGCCCTCAGGATAGTAGAGAACATCTTTTTACATCCAATTGCCATTTTTATTTATGGTTTTTGTAAGTTTCTGTTTTTCCTTCCTGCCACCCCTAAAAAACAAAACAAAACAAAAAACACACACAAACAGCTAATGGCTTTAACTTATGTTTCAAAATAGTATTCAGTACAGATTGAAGAATCCCTAAATACTTTGTTGCTGGGACATTTTTATTTATCATTCTGACTTTAGGCTGTGAAAAATAGAAAACATTTCAAACATGTCCAGAATTCAGAAAAGGCCTATGAGCTTACTTCTCTGTTACTATTTTATAATGTGACTGAAGAAGAAATAAGAACAGTAAATATAGTATGAATCTTATCACAAAATAAAATTTAATATGTTTCTGGAAGGGAATAAAGTATAATAAATTACACCCACCGATTGCAAGGCTCTGAAGCAAATTGTTGGAAAAGTATTAAGCAGCAAGTTAGAAAGATGATAAATGAAATATGTCTGATAAAACTTAGAACTAAATCTATATCCTTTTAAAAAATACAACTGCCAATTTTAACAGTGGAATTGTTGTAAGTTTGTGCTATAACAAATGTGCTTCTTTCTCCTCAATCTATTTTCATATTATTGGCAAAATATATATCTTTTATAATTTTATACTGTACAATATGTTTTTGCTACATTATTTTTCTACCGTTAATGCAGATGAGAAGTAACAACATAGATTTATTTTGGCAATAAAATGCTTTCGTTTTAATAATATCTGAGAAAATATTGTAAGGCATATGAAAAATAGTATGCAACAATATAGCATTAATGATCCTGTATCTTTAATACATCCTTTATGCATACAGGATGCACACTGATTTCAGTTAAAAGTGTGTAAAAGTGGCATGCAAGTAGGGCAAGAGTGGCCCCTACATAATTATAGACATAGCCATTTGTTGAGAAATTTAAGTATTCAAAACATAACCAAGAACACTTACCAAATATTGAAAGCTAGAGGCCACCTACTTTTGGTTCTTAAATAGTTCTCATTTCAACTCCTTATAATTTTCAAAGAGGAAGCATCAGTGTATTTCCAAAAACCACTCTAAATTCAATAGAAACATTTTTTACAATTTTCTGCACACATTTTACACACATCAAAAGAAACAAAGGAAGGTTTCATATGTAACTACGACTTCCCAAAACTCATTGCTTATTTATACATCACTTATACATTTTTGAATGGTAAGTGGGAGTTACAGCCCTTAGTCAGGACTATCTGATGAGATATTTCCTACTCTTCTGATAATGTCCCTCAATTATATGAAGCATTTGGGATTAAATCATCCATAAGCAGACAGAGATAACTGCCGTAAGAGGATGTATTTCTTTTGAGAATGTTTTAAGAAAAGAAGAAACCTTGCAGAAGTAATTTCTGAATGCTGTAGCTCTCAGTCCATGTAAGCCAATATTACTAGTTTGACTAACTTGATGTTTAAGTGAACAACAAAAAAGTTATCCTTGTTGTCTGACAGTTGTTGTATTGACAGTGAGCATGACTGTCATTTAAAAGAGCAAACTGTTCACTGACCTACAGACACAGCTTGAGTAAGTAACTTAGTATGAACAATATCTAAAGGTATATGGAGCTAAGAAAACAAGTTGTATTACATAATTTCCTATAATGTTTTCCATTCATATAGTCATTCAAATATGAGTTTTATATAGTTAAAAAGAAAATGACATGCAATATTGTCATGAAAGACAAAGGCAGAAATAGAAAAGAAATAAGGGTTACATTCCCATTTATTTGAAATATTTTGTAATTTTTTTTGATGACATAGGGTTCAAGAGAATGTATATCCTTATCCAGTAAATGCCTACGTATCCACAGGAGAAGTCAAGGTTCAACAAATTTGAATTTACAAACCAGCTGCACTTAAACACCAAGTATCTGGATCTATACTCTTTCAGACTTAGAGCTGGATGTTATAACAAGTTGCATACAAAGATAATTCCTTTGCAGTTTGATTTGTTCCCTATGATGAATGACTTATTAAATTAACCTTGCTTCCTAATAAATTGTGAACCTATTCAAAGAAAACTTCACTAATGTGGAAGAAATGAAAGGGTGACAAGAGCATTTTGGAAACAGTTTAAAATCTAAAGGGGAGGTATATTTTTACAATTTATGTATGTAGTAGCTTTGCTGCAAGATTAGCAGTAATAGTAATACATTTGATCACTATTTATTGAAAAGTATTTTTCTCTTTAAAGACTGCTTGTCTTCTCTAGAGAAGAGGTAGTATAAATATCAATATACAGGGCAATTTCTATAGTGGAATTATATTGTTTTTATTCTTAGCAAATACCAAAATAAAATTGTATAACTAAGAAAATATACTAGCATGCAAATTAAGATTGCCTAGCAATATTCTTAACTGACATCCTGGGTCTCAACAACATTTTATGATATGTTCATTCAAAGAGTTGAAATTTGCAAACCAACTACTGGCATGATTTTCGTCTCTCCCTCCCTTTCACTGCCCTAGCTCCTACTATGAATTTTAAGGCCCCCACACAACAGACAAGTTCAAGTATGCAGGTATGAAAAGAGGTTAACATTCCAAAAATACATTTTGCAAACAACAATAATAAATAAGTAACTGACAAATTATTTCAAGGGAACAAATAATTTGCTCAGAATTTGTTTTATATTTAAAAAATTCATTTCCTTAAGGACTAAGTGCAATGAAGTATCATCACATAATTAAGACTCTCTTATTAGGAAAGACTATCATTCTAAATTAATAATTTTAATTTTCTTTCCAATAGAACTGTAAAAAGATAAGAGAGAATCATTAGTCATTTATAAACATTTCTAAGTGTTCCCTTAAATATTGGAGTAAACAAGATCACATTGTTGAGTATAATATTGAAGTCATATTATAGCCTTGAGAATTAACATCAGTATTGACAAGTTGCATTCCTCTTTTACCAGGACTACATTTCCACATCGTCACATGGGTCTACATGGTTACATGTTCAATGACTGAAATGACAGAAGATGTAATTTACATATTCTGAAATTACATATACCAAAATCACAGAATATGTGGTTTATACTACAAGTTAGAACAGCCTCAAAATAGTATAAGACTTCTTTTTCCTGCTTATCATTTTCTATTTTCAAATGAAATCAGTTAAAAACAAAGTATTTGTAGAATATGTATTTTCCAAAGGTGCTTGATGTGCTTGGCAAAAATAAAACTTTTCATTTAGCATATATCTGTATTTTAGTATCACTTACACAATAAAGTCTAAGGCTTAAAAAAAAAAAAGGAAAACGCATCTCTTATTCATTTGGAGAAGATAAACATTACAAAAGTAATGGGAGAAATACGTCATATCAAAGTAAAATTTTAAATATATCCGTCAAGAAAATATACATTCTACCCTTTCCAAGATTGTTAGCTTTTGAGTAAGAATGCAAAGCAAAACACACATGGACACTTTATGGTAAATGACATGTTGGTTTGAGCAGATTTTAAAGGGACCTCTCTCTCTATCAGCATGACATGGAAGACTTAGAAACAGGGCTTTGAGAGGCCTTAAAAAACAAGTGATTTTTAAAAGTTGAAAAAATATGAAAATCTTGCTGACTAAGAAATATATGTAAATACCGTTATACCTACCTGCCATGAAATGCAAATATTTTAAAGTAGTTAAATGACCGGGTTGCTAATGCTACTACAGAAAAAGCTGAACAGCTGTCTAGTCTAAATTCATACACCTTGGTGCACTCTTTGCAATTAAATACTGTAATGCACACAAACAAGAAACCAGTAAAGCATCTAGAAAAATGTTTTGGTTAATGTTTTCTTTCTCATGCAAATATGTGCTATACATGTAATAAGTATATTTTTGCTTACTGGAAAATGCTTTTCTGTGCTCTAACAAAGTATTCAGTAATGGCAGGTTATATGATTCTTAAAGTGCATAATGATACAGCTCTTTTAAATGTCTTAACTGAAAGTTCTGTAAGCTTCACTAGTGGCAAAAGAACTTCATAAGCCAGTAACACATATTAACTTTAGGAATTTACTGAGCCATATTTTTAGTTGTATCAAATATTTGAGATAACTTACATAATTATAGGCATCTTCATTATCAGCTAAACATAATGGAATATGCACAGTGGACATGAGGGGAGGGGATGTGGGAGGTCATAATGGGGTCTAACATATGTATAATTAATTAATCGAGAATATGAAACTTATTTTCATGGCCAGGAAATTTATTTAGCTGGTGCATGCTTCGAGAGCCTAAATATTGAAAGGCTTGGTGGAGGGAATCAGATAATAGAAAATGAATTATTGTTTCCAAATAATAGGTTTTATGACAGGTACCAGTACAAAAGGATTTTTATGCATGGTCCAATTGGGGCTTTAGAAAAACGCATGCATTGTAGACTTTGAGAAACAAGAGCCTTTTCCTAAAGACATTTGTGTATCATATAAAATGGTCAATTTCAACAATTTCTTGGATCATAGTGAATCTAAGTCTTCCTTAAAAATGTAAGATAGAAGGTCACCAATTCCAAAATTATAGCCACTGGAAAAACGGTGAAGACTGACTACGTGGAGAGGAGTGTTGGTTAAAAATAAGGAAGCTCAATCTCCAAATTCTTTATACTCCTTTGCAATGAAAATGCTTATGTTTAGTGAGCAAATAGTCCTGAATGAGTTTCCTTTCCCTGCAAGCTTTTACACTCATCACTTGTTTTCACATTTTCAATGAATTGTTTTGTACCAACACATCTTTTGATATCAAAATTGAGTGTGTCTATATAAAACTAACATCCTTAGAATAATTATAAAGAATTTGGTGAAGGGCTAGAGCATTCAGATATTCAAAGACAGAGGCTGAGTGAGGCGATGAAAAATGTTCAGTTGTGCCTAGTGGGAAATACGGAACCTGTGTTCGTGAAGTGGGTGGAAATATTCCCGCCTGGAGGTGTTTAGCTTTGCACTCAGGAGGATCTGTGCCCATCCTTATTCCCTGACTTCAGATCCAGGACGTATGTAGTTGTGCTCAGATTTGTTAAAGGGGAAACACCCATTTTCCATTTCACATAACCTGCTATGATTGGGCTTCCCTTTTCTCTCTCACTGCAAAAGCAAATTTTGAGATTTTTTTTTCCAACCTCAAATGAAATAACAGTAGTGACTAAACTAAAAGCCAAACACGTTGAAACAACAGCTGTGCCAGGAAAGAAATAAAATATTAAAATATGAGAAGACTGTATAATTAATCTGAATTAATGAGATTCTTTTGGTACTATCAATACATATGGTAAGTTTGAAAAGCCATTTTGGAAACATTAATGTATATTAAAATGTGTATACATTCCAACTCTAAGTGTAAATTTAGCTTCCAGCAAATAAATACCATAGTTGGTTTTGGCTTCTATTGGTATTTTGATATCCTCATTAATCAGTTATTTTTTTCAGATTTTTTTAATGGACCGCCACATGCTCAAATAGACTTTCTAGTCAATTCACCCAAATTCCAACAGGAATTGGTTTATAAATTGGTTCCAACTGGAACTGGTCATTTGGAATTTCCAGCATGGGAAATTATTTTATATGTGCCTTGATAAGTACCCTAAATTACAAATTGATGTGTCTAAATCTAATGAAGAAAACAAAGGTACTGTATGTAAATGTTGCACTTAAAAATACCTATATGATTGGGCATCTAATATCCATCTAGACTTAAGGGCATGATGTACTTTTTTTTTTTTTTTTTTTTGCCCCTTATTTAGCATCAAATGACAGCAGCCCAAAAACACAGTAAATATTGCGCTGTACTTGCCAAGTTAAGATGATTGGTTTATCCTAGCAGTGCTATGGCAAATTGTCAACAGATGAATTTTTTTTGTTTGCTTGCTTCTTGCAGACTCAAAGCCTATGTCGGGAGTCATGGCTATATCCCCCAGGTGATCCTCGGTTCCTATGGGGTTTGTAACTGTCCTGGTATGAGTCAGGGTAATCTTCTTCCACAAGAGGATAATGATCTCGGCTATGCTGGGAACTGGAAGACAAGCGATTCCTGCTCTTCCGAGCCCTTTCATTGTGATAATTTTCATCAGAGGTCATTAGACTTCGTCTTTCAACTGGAGAGTTCTCTGTGGAATGGTTGCTGTGCCTCACACGCTGACTCTAAAAATATCAGATAGTTCGTTGGTTAAATAATGTCAGCTTCATTAATCTAGAACATGTAAGTGTATGTACAAATAGTAGGATCTGTACAATAAGATGCTGAGTATCTGACTTAATAAAGAATTTTGATGCACAAATGATCTGCTCAAAATATCTGATTTTATTTATTTGGAACATATCATGCAAAGATGTCAAAGTGCTGATAGTTTATGAATTTAGTTATATGATGCTGCTTGGTTATGCTTCCTATTAAAATATAGAATTGAAAGTTAACTGTTGAATGGAACCAATATATTTAGGGAGGCCTAACAATTCCACTTCTGTTGTAAAAATGAGGATTATTTTACTATTCGGAAATAAAGTTCAGAATAACATGATTTGTGCTATAAAATAATGCATTTGTTTCTGTGCCCTACATGAAGGCAATATTCTTTCTGAAGGACTATACAATTATGTAGCCAACTAACTGATACATTTACAAATCTTGCTTTCTCAACTGAAATGCCATGTAAAACTATCTTCAGATAAAAACTAAATTCCTCTAACATCATTAATTGAATTTATCTTCAGACATTTATTTAATGGCTCAGAAAATGTTATTCAATATTTTTCTTCAAATCATAGGAAAACACGTATCACAGCTGAGTCTACATGCTTAGGTGGGTCACCTCAGTGAAGAAACAGGATCCAGATAAAACCAAAGATCCAGATAGGTTTCCTCTAGAAGACACTCGCCTTCACACAGAAGGAAACTCACTCTATAGTCACATCCGGAGCCTTTAATCTCAGCCAGGGGTCTAGCAATTAAATGCCATGGTTACTAGGAGAAACAGGCCACAGCATAAAGGGCACTGTGTTAACTCAAGTGAAACTGGGAGAACCACTCCAGGTGGATTTCTTAGAGATGATGAATCAAGAGTGTTGTCTTTATAGATAAAGCGCAACATTTCATTTTGATGTACATTCCAGAGGCATATTGCTTCATGCATCCGCTTCTCATTTCACAATGTACAATTTGGAGCCAACCCAAATTAGTCAGTGGAAATGCCACATTCAGATCAGCACACAGGCAGTGAAACAAGGCAAGAAATAGTCCTGGTGCACATATATACTGTGTACAGAATATATGCATATTTTATAGTAGTACATTCCCTGTGTTCATTTCTAGCCTCAAAAGCTATTCATTTGGATGGCAGTTTTTCTGCTTACAAAGATGCAATTTTGTAGCAAGGCAATACCGTTGTAATAGCACTTCAGAGAGTGCCATTTATCTCAGAGTTAACTCTAAGGATCTTCAATTATGACTGTCATTATAACCCATTATTACAAAACTAGTCACTAGATGCAAGAGGGCTCAATTGACTACCTGTTCCTCAGTCAGCTGGGGCTTTGGCCACATTCCAGCAGCTGCTTGACAAATGGTAAATAACAATTGATGTAGAAAGGCAGGATTCACTTTGTATCATTATCCGTGGCTTCCACTTCTAGCTCTGTGTGCAGCACCAGAACATGGGGGAGAGAACTTGTGCTCATCCCCAGCTTCCCTCAAGGACGCTTGTCATAGCCACTGACCAAGATGGGGCCCCCCCCCGCCCCCAAGAAAACTCAGGGATCTGTCCCTGTTTCGAACAGAGCAGTTTTACTTGTGTGCACAATCTATAATGACTGGGCGAACCAGAGGACCCCAGCCCATGGCGCAGGATTCGTTAAGCGCAGTCACAAGGTCCATCTGTCCCCAGATCTTTGACTTAGCTTGCCACTACCGTACAGTCCTTAAGAAGTGACACGGAGAAATAACACACAGCTGCATGGAGTAGGTGTTAAGTCTCCTGGCAGAGTGTGGGCATAGGGGGATTAAGTTACCTAAGTGAAGGCCATTGTAAATGAACAGAGAACAAAGTTCTAGAGAGAGGGCCCCTTTCTGGGTCACTTTGTCTAGGGTAGATCATGATTAAATAATAGTTGAAAATTTTTTTTAATGTATAATGCCGACACATGGTTCCCTCTTCAGATTAAGGACAATCTCAGTCTCCATCCCAATCAAGTTCCCTATAGAATCTGAATCAAAGTCGGGTTGTAAAAGCACGCGTGGAAAGTGACAATACCTGTAACCCAGAAATTGCTGTGGGATACGGAGAGAGTGCCGCGGAGCCCAAATTCCTTCCAAGCAGCGGGGTCATGGGGGTGCTACTGGTTGTGTGGGTAGCACGCCAGTATGCCTCCAGGTACTCTCCCAGGTGTTCACACGCATCCTCCAGCTGGTTTTCGTCCAATATAACATCAAACATTTCCTGCAAGAAGAATCCATCTCATTTATACTTCACGCTTCAGGCAATGAAACCTAAAATTCTACTCCATGAAGATCACAGCGTTCCTAATATCCAGCAGCAAGTATCAGATCGGAGCAGCGGTGCTGGCAGTTTCTAAAGTTAAAGTCGCGTAAAGAACTGCACAGGTAACCAGGTGCAAACTTGCACATTGACGTGAAAATGGGAGTGCTCACTAAATATTTAGAGTTTTCATTATTTAGAAGAAGAAGATGAGGTAAGCATAAAGGGGTTGCAAGTAGAATATAGTGAAAAGATAATGTATTCCCATCTGTATCCATATCTTCCTATAGAACTGAATTAAACTTAGTTCAGAATATGAAAGAACCAATTAATGGTACTGAAAGAGGAGTTCTAAAAATATTTTGCACAATGGCCATGTCATTGGAATTAAACGTTTCATCTCCTCAAGTAACTATGTTGAAGGGAATGACATTTACTTAGATCAGTGGTTCTCAACCTTCCTGATGCTGTGACCATTTAATACAGTTCTTCATGTTGTGGTGACACCCAACCATAAAATTATTTTCATTGCTACTTCATAACTGTAATTTTGCTACTGTTATGAATCATAATGTAAATATCTGACATGAAGAATGTATTTTCATGTTACATATTGAACATAATTAAAGCATAGTGATTAATCACAAAACAATATGTAATTACATATTGTGAAATATTTATTTCTAATTATAAATATGTGTTTTCCGATGGTCTTAGGCAATCCCTGTGAAAGGGTCGTTTGACCCCCAAAGGAGTCGCGACCCACAGGTTGAGAACCGCTGACTTAGATAATTTTCAGAATGTTGGTAAGAATGATGTTCTCCATTTCGTGATAAAACAATATGAAAAGAAGATTTAGGGCTAATACAAAAAAAAAATCACATTACAGTGATTTCTGCTAACAGAAGATCATTATGTGAAATTGTTTTAAAGAAGACAAGAACGAGGAATATTTCGCTGTGGGAAGGGAGGGGTGTCACACAGGAAGTATGTGATGTCCACATTTCAGGCAGAACAACTTCATCTGGGCTATAATCAAGAAGCTTTCTTCTTCCCCAAGGAGCAGAGCGGCCCCTCTGTCACTGAAAGAATATACCCAGGACACAGGTTCCCTGGAGAGACAGTCAGAAAACCATGGCAGAGAGAAAGGCCATTCCAAAGGTCAGTGGAAGCATACCCCAGACATCTACAGCTTGATCCGCACCTTCTCTCTCCCACCACCTCCACCACCAACCACTTGCTTTTATTCGCTCTTTTTGCCAAAACAAGAACCTCTCAGAGAATGAATCAAACAGGGTTACTGTCATCAGCACTAATACTGCGGCTGGACTGCAGGTAATGGCAACTGGATGACTCTGAGTTTGTGGTGAGTCAACTGACTCACTCATTAGTGTGAGGGCTTCTTGAAGCAGAAGTCACCATGGAAACCATCTCTCCCCCAACACTTACTATTGGAATGTTTTCAGCCTATTATTCTTTACTGAATATTTTGACCCTGAATAAGATGACTTCAATCCAAATCAACTGGTGTTTGAGAAGATTTAGCCAGTTTAACGCATGTGGAAACCTTTCCCTCCAAGAACATTGATTAGTAGATTTCAGATGGTTTTCTGCGTGTTTTATTAATTTATCAAATACTTACTCAGTACTATTTTGTGCTAGGCATAGTGGCAAAGAAAACAGATAATCTCCTTATGCTTAAGAAACATATAGCCTGGTGGGAGAGGCAAGTATTAAAGTCCTCGATAGTCTATGTCACTCTGGGACTGTAAGTTGAACAATAAAGAGACTGAGTCAGTTAACATTTGGAGCTGAAGCTTAAAGTTCTGGATTTGGAAGGAGGCCCAGAGAGGCG
Source organism: Murina feae (assembly GCA_004026665.1). Classification (NCBI taxonomy): domain Eukaryota; kingdom Metazoa; phylum Chordata; class Mammalia; order Chiroptera; family Vespertilionidae; genus Murina; species Murina feae. Next base: position 17,342 of record PVJC01017248.1, read on the forward strand.
TGTGAACATTGAACTTATGAGGGAGGGGAAATCATGAGTAAGCCAAAGAATTCTATCTGTAAAAGTAAGAGGAATAAAACAGATAAAGAGAAACAAAGACACAATGGAAGAAAGAAACCATATGGCCCATGAGAGACTGGGAAACAGCTAGTTGCTATAGTTGCATGAAAGTATATCCCTTCAGAATGTATATCCCTTCAATAAGTCCCCTTTTCCAGGAAAGCAACTTAGAGTTTCTGCTTCTTGCAATTAAAGGCCCCTCCCTTATTAATGTAAAGTTTCAACAGTTCCTTTACAAATTCAAAATCTGAGAAGTACCCATAATGCTCTGATAGAAATGTTCATATGTAACATTCTCTCATAGCACTGCAGTGCGACCTTGAGTAGGACAAGAACCTCCCTACCCCAAAGAGCACGCACAGACTCTGACTGAGACAGACGGCACAGGAAGAAGAGGAGGCTGGCCACGACGGGGACAAAGGGCCACTCCGTCAGCCACTCCAGACTAAAGCTGGTAGCAAATTCTAGACTGTGTGTTGTTTGGTGTCAGCTATTCATATACTTTTTTTTAATGTCAACTGTATAATTCAAACACATAGGCCTCACTCTATAATGTGGGTTTTCCCCAGTGTGTAGTCTCGATAAGTCGTTTTCTTGCTTTCATAAAGTCTCAAGTTAAAGAGCCCTCCAGGGACACCTGAACTGGAGTCCTGACTATCACAGACAGGACTGCAAAGCACAGAGAGGGCAAAGGTAGGTAAGCAGCACCTATTGCAGAATGTTGTTTCAATGAGGCTTATATCTCATTGACTGTCCCACATGTTACATCGTCATGGCTGCAGGTACAATTCAACATACACTTAGTTACAAGTCATTTTAATAAAGTACTTCTCTTTGCTAATAGATAGAATTTATCAATATCAGCACATGGCTATTTGAAGCCATCATTTCTAGGAAACTGTGTATTTGCACTGCTGAAAAAGACAGCTATAGGATGCAAGATGAATTGAAACTGCTTTCAGGCTTTCAAAAGCACAGAGGAAAGCAAATTTCAGCTTTTGAGTGAAATACTGACATGTGACCTACTTTCAACAAAGAAGAATCTTACAGGCTGTATATCTGTGACAATTTTTCTTTTGAACTGTTTAGGAAAATGATTAGGCCAGTGTTAGAAAGTGAGAACAATAGGAAAAACATTTTAAATTATACATGAAATTCAAAGAGAAGCAGCCCAATGAATTATGTGAACCATGTTTGCCTATTTTTTTATAAATGTAAAGGTTCAAGTCTAGTGAGCTTCTTATTGTGCAATAGTGAGGCCTCCAGCGTGGGATACAGATTCAGACAGCTGCCTAATCAGCAGAAGAGGGTGTGAGTAATGGGACAGTCATGGGCCATGAATAGTTACTCACTCTGTGATGTCATGCCATCAGTGACTGCCCGAGATAAGGGTAATGCTGGGCTGTTTCAAAGCACTACCACAGCAATTACCTTTGACATCCAATGGCAGTGATAGTGTTGTAATTAAACTAGTCCTATGTAATAAAAGGCTAATATGTAAATCGACCGAACAGTGGAACAACCAGTCACTATGATGTGCAATGACTGGGGGGGGGGGGGGCAGATGATCAACACAGGAGCTGCCCCCTGGTGGTCAGTGCACCCCCACAGTGCGAGTGCCGCTCAGCCAGATGCTCTGAGCTGTCAAGCGCAGCGGTGGTGGCGGGAACCTCTCCTATTTCTGCAGCAGCTAAGGATGTCTGACTGATGGCTTAGGCCCGTTCCCTAAGCAGTCAGTCAGATATCCCCTGAGGGCTCCTGGACTGAGAGAGGGCACAAGCCAGGCTGAGGGACACCCCCCCTCCCCAGTGCATGAATTTCGTGCACTGGGCTCTAGTTATTAATAACAGGAAGGCCAAATATTATAGGCATGTCATTTGGGCAGCTTCATCAGGAAGTTAAAACTTTATTGACACTTTCCAAGGAGCCACTAATCTATTCCCCACAGATCGCTGGGAGAAGGGACTGGACATGGGGGAGAAAGACTCATGCCCAGTAAAGGTCGGGGGATGAGCAAAGTTGCTTGCTGTCAGTCACACCTGAGAATAGGTCATGGTCCAGAATGGGTATGGCCACTGTAAAGGTGTGAAATTTGGGATATTTAATCCCCTAAACAGAAGAGTTCTCTCTTTTGTTGGTCTTGTGTTCTCATTGACTCCTGGCTTGTGGGGCTCTGGCATTTTCCCGTGTGGCCCACGGCCATGTAGATCCCACTCACTATGGACTAATGAATGTAAGTAGTCTGATGCTGAACTGGACCCGACTGCAACACAGAATGGAAACTCTGGACAGTGGCTTTGTTTTTAGCCTTACTAAAACCCCAGCTACACTTCTTCCAAGGGAAATGAGACTTTGGAAGCCCAGAGATGTAATTCCACAAATAAAAATCACCCATCCTCCTGTGGGATCCTTAGAGAATTATTTTTCTCAAGATATCGTTAGGACTCCACCCCCAGCACTCAGTGGGGAAAGGGATACCTCAACTTCCCCAATAATAATAGGACATTTCCTTCAGCTGAAATGGACAGAAATAATGTGGCCACTGAAGTTCATAAGAAGTGAACAAAGAAATCGAAACAAACCATTAAAGAATCAACTGTTTCCTGGATAAGCTCTTTCAGAAAAATTAAAAACTTAAGTGTTATAGGTGACAAGAGTGAAAAACATGCCTTTAGCTCATCTAGTGGTTCAGAGAACAAAAATGGTAGGAAAGAAGGAAAGGGAATGACTGAAGCGGAATAAAGTGGAAATGAAGATCTGCAATGTCTTTTTATAAAAACTGCAAGTAGTTAATGACCTTTCCAGCCCTCTACTCATAGAGCATCACAAACTTTCCTAGGGAGGGCGCTTGAAGTAGGGCAGCCAACCATCTTACTTGCTCAGGACTGAGTAATCCTTGGGACTATCAATGCCCAAAGCTGGAAAATTTGGGAAGAACTGCAATGGTGGGTCATCGAGTTTTTACAGAAGACAGAGCTCCAAATTTTAGGTCCAAATTGAGGATTAGAGCAGGTTCCACTTATTTCTTTCACATTCTTTTGGGAGGGAAGATATAGAGAGGGAGTGGGCAGAATATAAAGGGGAGAATCTCACTAAGACTAACATAATTTCTAATATGTTTTATCTAGGAAATTGCTACTGAACATTTTAAATAAAAAGTGTATGAAAATTAGGAGTTATTTTGGCAGTTGAATTGTAACTTAAAAAAAAAGTTGGTGCCTTACTGAATATTAGCTATTTAGGAGGTTAAATATATGCAAACTCTTCCATTATATAAGCATTGCTTTACATTTATTTATTGTACATACATAAAACTGCATGTGGGACAATTTTCCTATTTCTAAGTGGAGAAAGAAAGAATAGAGGTGAGAATACATTTATTTCTTTGCTATCCTATCTAATAAAGAGAAAATATGCTAATTGACCCTCACGCTGTCACAAAGATGGCAGTGCCCATAGCCAATAAAGAGGGAATATGCTAATTGACTGCTATGCCCTCAAAGATGGCAGCGCCCACAGCCACAAAATGGTGGCACCCAGTCCCCTTTGCTGTGCACCTGCTTCTGGAGTCTCCCAGTACCCTCAGCCCCCCAGCCACCCAGGGCTGGCCTGAGGTGCAGGCAAGCCTCAGCTGTTGTCTGCTCGGCCACCCAGAGCCTGCCTGAGTCTCAGCTATCCAGGGTCGGCCAAGGTTTGAGCTGCCGGCAGTGGCAGAAGCAGAGGTGTGATGGGGCGTCGCCTTCCCCTGCTTGCCAGGTTGCCTCCCACCCTGAGAACTCCTGGACTGTGAGAGGGGGAGGCACCACCGGGCCGCTAGTTGAAATATAAAGATCATGAAATTACTGCCATCATTTAGAGAGAAAAAATAAAAAAGACTGCCAAATACCATTCAGTAATATGAAATGGCTGAATGGCCAACATGTAATGCTGATCACAAAACAGCCAACCAGTGTTTCTTTCATATCAGAATTACATTTTTAAAAATATATTTTTATTGATTTCAGGGAGGAAGGGAGAGAGGAAAAAGATAGAAACATCAATGATGAGAGAGAATCATTGATGGGCTGCCTCCTGCATGCTCCGCACTGAGGATCAAGCCCACAACCCAGGCATGTGCCCTTGACCGGAACTGAACCTGGAACCCTTCAGTATGCAAACTGATGCTCTATCCACTGAGCCAAAACAGCTAGGGCTCAAAACTACTTTACATTACTAAGGCTTTTTAAGTCCTGAATCAACTGGTAATGGGAAACCGGACTGTGAGTTAAAGGGATTTTCCAAGGTTACAGGGGTGGGAATCTTTGTTCTGCCGAGGGCCATTTAGATATTTATGACATCATTCACGAGCCACACACAATTATCAGCTTAAAAATAAGCCTGCTATATTGGGTCAAACATTTAATTAACTCACCCCTAATGCCTTGGCAGGGCCAAAGCGAAGGATTTTGAGGGCCCTATAGGGCCCATAAGCCGGACGTTCCCCACCCCCGGAGGAGATCTACTAATATCATGGGGCGCTAGCAGAGTCCACTTCAATGAGCTAAATTGGAAAGACAATCAGGATTCTTGCCACTGTTTGTTGGGGAAAACATGAAGGCAAGGAACATTAGTGACCCTGAGCCCTTCTAACTTCTCTCTTTAATAATCTGTGACATTCATTATGTATCCAAGCACATTTCCTCACCACACTGCTCCCTTCTGTCCATCCTTTTATCCTTCAAAGGTTATAAGAAGCCCGGCCAGTGTTACAGTCTGCAGAAAAGGCATCCAGTGTTTTTAAGTTCATATTAATCCAATGCTGGAAATCGGCACTGGTGGGAGTGAGCTATCATACGTTGGGTGGCTGAGTCCTGGCAGCAAGCATAGTCTCCTTTGGACTGAGAGAAACAAGATCCCACGTGGCCTTGTTTCATGAAGGAAACATCTGAAACCGATTACTCTCTTTTTCAAAAGCAGTTAAAGGTTAAACTACGAACATCCAGAGGCTCCGTAATAATAAATGCACCAGTGGGGACGGCACTTTCAAATAGATGGGCGAGTCCATATGGTTCTAAATAATTTAAGTAAAATGACTATAAAAGGGTCATGGAAAATGACTACTGCGATAGGAATACGATCAAGGATACTGGGCACTATCATTCTCTTTGGAGTGCTTGTGTGTAATAGAATAAATCTGAGTCCATTCAGCATTGGAAAATAAAGGGTGATAGACGAGAACTACTATGGTTGCTGTAATGTTAGAAGTTTGCAAGACTGTGGAGATGAGTTTCCCTATGGCAGAGAGAGTGATCAATGCCATTTTACACACAGGAAAAAAATTATATAGCTCAAAGAGCCTGCGGGTCAGCTTCTGGTAACACAAACCGGCTTGTACTAGTAACTAAGCAGGATTAAAGGATTACATTTCACTTATAGATTCAATTGTCTGCCTATCTGCTTTGGTCACCAGACATTATGTACTAGGGCAATCTGAACTTTGGCCTTCTTAAAATGTACTATTTTCAAATTCTCTGAAAGGGAAATGGGTATAATACCGGGTAGAAGCCAAATGAAATCTAACAATATAGTGCACAGATGTATATTATAAATGCAAATTCAGGTGACTCATATAAAAAAGTCTATATGAAAGGGGTGTGGGTCCTAATCGCATAGGCCCTTTTCTGCCTGCATCCCACCTTTTCTTCTGTGAATCCAGAGTGGGCATAAAGGAAAGCCCGTCCCCTCTTCCAGAGAAGAATTGCTCAGGAGCCCATCCTCCCAGCTCGTCTTTCTGTCTGTGGCAGATCAAGAATGGCACCAACTTTTTGACACTTTCCATATTGAGATGGACAGTGTGTCCCCTCTCCTTGAATCTGGGCAGCCTTTGTGACTCCTAGCAGAAACGCATGGAAGTGATGCTGTGTCAGTATCTAAACACAGTATCTAAGCCTGAGATAGTAGAATACTTGCTTTTGGAGCCCTGCGAGCTGCCATGTCCGAAGTGCATTTCCCTGTTGAGGAGATACCATGGAAAGTTCCTAAAACCACACAGAGAGGGAGAGGAGCTGGCTCTAAGGGATCAGCTCAGCCGTGCAGCTGAATCCCACCAACTCAACTGGTGGTTGGTTGAAATCACTAAGTTTTGGGGTAGATTTTTGCACAGTAATAGAAAACTAGAATAGTCATCGCTAAAACAGTCATAAATAACTAGAACTAATAAATAACCAGTTGTTTGGACAGAAATAAACAACTAGGACTTTGTCCTAGATTGAACAAAGGTGGCAACTTTTGTTGGGCTGATTACATGGAGCCTGCCTCCTGCTCCTATAAACCTAGCTCGACCAGAACATACCGATTCCTTTACACATTGCCCATGCTGTGTTCCTGCTACAGAGGCAGAGTTGAGTAGTTTGGCGAAGACCAAATGGCCCACAAAGCCTAAAATACTTACTATGTGACCATTTACTGAAAAAGTTTTAGAAGACTTACCCAGGAAACACGGGGAGCAGAGTTTGCCACCCCAAAATATGACTTTTGGGGATAATGATTATCTTAAGCTAGTTATTTTTAAGACACTAACTCCTTAAACTGCCCCTTAGCTGCCTAAAAGGAATTCAGATAGAGGAACAGCTCCAAGAAGGCAAGTATCATCCCAGGTGACTGTAGTTTACTGTAAGTCAGGTAAGAGGGACAGGGAGGAACCCAGCAAGGCCATTTGATCAAAGTCCTCTCTACGTCCCATTGTTAACGATGCTCCAGCAAAAATTTATTTACCAAACATTTGCTTCCCCATCTTCATATGAAGTCCCAAACCACATCCATCACCCCCGCACACCCCCCCAATAAGACACAAGTATTTTCTCTAGTAATTATTAGGAATAAATGTTAAACTCATTCTCATAGAAAGACCAAATTAGCAAAAAAACAAAACAAAACAAAACAAAAAAAAACAAGTTCAAGTCACCTAATAAGTATCTCAAGGAATAACTTACAGAGAATTCTTAACATTATTACCCCAAACTTGTGCATATATTAATCTAATCCAGTGTTTCTCAACCTGGAGTGACTTTCCCCCCCCCCCAGGGGGCTGTGTCACACTTGAGCGTTGTAATCTTATTAGTCTATATACTCTTTGAAGGCAAGAACATGCCATTGTATCCCTCACACCTTGTGAGGTACCAGTCTAATGCTTAACTAATGTTTGCTGAATGTATTTTAATTCTTGCCAAGAAGGTTAACTGCAGATGAGCCACATGGAACTGAGAGGACTAAGTATTTGGAGTCTGTGTGGTTTAACCACATGGAGACATGGATACCATGTCCTCAGACATGCCCACATGGTTGTTACTGTTGAAACTAGTTAGTTATTAATATTAATGATAGGGAGAAAACAAAGGTAAGGCCAGATATCCATGGTCATCCAGGCAACTTCACCAGGAAGCTGCAACTTTACTCTCCCCAGGGCACCACGAGTCCATTCCCTGCAGATCACTGGGGGAAAGACTGGACAAAGGGGAAGATGGGTGCATGGGCAGTGAAGTTGGGGTGATGCAGGCAGGGGAGGTACTTGCCTGTCTCTCTAACCTGAAAACAAAGATAATTGCTAGGGGTGGGGGGTGGAACCACTGCAAGCCTGAGAAATCTTAGAAGGTTAAAATCCACATGTAGACAAAGGAATTCTCTCTCTCTTGTTCCTCTGGCATTGCTCCTGCTTTCTTGCACTCGCCCATGTCCCCCCCAAAGCCATGTAGCTCCAGAAGCTGCATGGCCCACAGCCTTGTGGATGCCAGGTAATAGATTATAGATGGAAACACAAGCTAAGCTAGCCTGAAGCTGGACTGGACTGTGCAAATATGGAGTAGACATTCTGGGCAATGGCTTTAATCCTAGCTCTGCTAAAAACACAGCTGGACTTCTTCCATGGTGGGACAGACGGTGAGGGGACCTTGGAAACTCAGGAGTCTGTCCCATGTAAATAAATATTATTTATTCTCCCATGCAAGTCTCAGAAAATTCCTTTTCTCATAAAATCGCAAGAAGCCTACTGCCACCAGCAACAGGTTGGGGCATGGAGAGCTCCCCATCAATAACACATGACTGGAGAAATTTCTGATCTGAAAGATGCTCTGAACCAATGAAGATATCATCGGACTTGATGTATCTTACACTCTCCTCTCCCCTGGGTTCCTCAGCCCACATGGGTTCAATAATATCTCTATGCTGGTCATTTTCAAAATCTAGATAGAATCAGAGTCTTGGAAAGTCAAGCAGGAATCTTGGATACAATATCTATATCTTAGATAGCCTACCATATCCACAGCCTTCACCAGAGGAGACTCCTTTCACAATATTTATGACATCTGTTCACACAGTCTACTCCACCCTCACCCCCGAGACAAGCAGCTCACTACTTAGAAAGCCAGCCTATTGTTTTCAGTATTTGCATTTGGGCGGACTTGTGAAATGCCTTCCTCTTAGTGGGTCAAAGTGACCACTGCCAAATGAAATTAGACAGGCCTCACCGCTCTCAAGTCCACTCAGACCTGCTCCTGGAAACTCCTACTGATCTCAGCACCACCTCTGGGCCTCACAGAACCAGCTTCCCTCACAGCGAAGAGCTTTCTACATTTGTGAAGGTAGACGTGGCAAACAAGTTTTGAGATACTAATCTGTGATATTCCTTTTGTATTTCTCCTGTTCTTGTCTACCATTCAAGCAAATGGCAGGTCTGTTCTCCCTTGTCTGGCGTGAGGTGGGGGTGAGGAGAATGGGGGTCGTGGCAGGAAATTGCTAGCTCTCCATCCCCCCTCCTCCCCGGGTTTTGTTTCCCAAAAGCCTAAATGGGTTGCACCTCTGGAAACAAAAGAAAGTGGGGGTGCTTTCAGTATAACCAAAGCAGAGAGGAAGTTCCTTTAATAGCAACAAGAGGGGAAGAAAAGAAGAAACCTCCCCTCCCTCAGAGAGAGAAAAGGGAGCTCCCTGGCCAATCTCCCATAGAGGAGGGGCTGTGTGTCTCCCTGCCTTGCCCAGGACCTCCTGTTCCACATGACAGCTGATGCAGCAGAGCATCCTCTCCTGAAGATCACAGGCACCCAGTGAATGGTTTTCAGGTTTGGAATGCTCCCCCCGCCTCACTCCCTTCAACTTCCTCACCAACTCCACCCTTATGACTCGGGTATTTGTTCTGCTCTGGATTAGGGGTGGCTTCAAGCACAGGTAAGCATCCTGCCTGCCCAGTGTGATGGGGTCGAAATAGAAAAATGGACTATTTCTGGCATGTCCATGTTGGGGACCAGGAGGTTCAGCTACATCACACAGCTCCATGGAAAGGTAGAGTGGATGGAGGACAGAAGTTAGAGTCAGACAGATCTAGAGTTGGGTCTTGGGGCTCATTTACGCATTCCTACCTCCAACAAGTTTCTTAACCAGGGACTGAGCTTTGTCTTCTAGAAAGTGAGGATAATGTTATTCACTAGGGCAGTCATAGAGGCGCATGCCAGGATTTCCCCTTGAGTTGGAACCTGCCATGATGAGTGTAGGCAGCAGACACACTTGGGTTGCTACACCTTCAGCATCCACCACAGCAGTCAAACTGAGGCCCTGCTCCCCAGGCTGCTGCCTGTCAATGCTGGAGTGCATCAGGGGGACTAGAGCCGAGATATTTCTCCCAATGTGAGACTCCTCTAATGGGCAACCTTTTCTCTGGGGATCCACATCTAGGTGACTGAGATGTCTCAAGGCTGCATCACAGTCTGAGGCTCCTCCTACCTATTCTCCCCTTCCTCCTCTCCCTTCCCAGGGCCAGACCTGCAGCAGGTCTGAAGGCTCTCCTTCTTGGTTCCCTTTAATCTCACATGAGCATTTTCTCAATCAATCTGCACTTCTAATTCCATTTAGGTCTCTGCTTCCCAGAAGACCCCAACTGATAAAATTACCCTTATAAGATTGTTCTAAAAGTTGGAAACCAATAGTATAGTTCCCGGCTTTTGGTTGCTGATCAGTAAAGGTCAGCATCCTTCAACTGGGTAATACATTCTTCTATATTTGCTCAGTACTTTAATCATATATTTTACTATGTACATGGGCTTCATCAGTAGACAATATGAAGCTAAATTTCTTAACATAGCACTCCAGACTCCAAGTTATCCAAATTACTTGCAGGCAGTTAACCAGGTGCATGTTACATGTGTGTGCATGTGTGTGATTGTGTGTATAGTTGGGTGGGGTTGTGAGAGGAGGAAACTGGTTGTGGAATCAGATAAGTCATAAATCTAATTCTAATTTGCTATGTCACCTTAGAGAATCATTTCACCTCTGTCTTCAGTTATCTCACCTATATAATGGGGATAATAATGCTTATCTTACTAGGTAACTATGAGGATTAGAGACATTCTATTACTCTCGTTGCATAAATTTCACTAATACTCTTATTGTATAAATATCACTAAGTACTTATTGTGGGCCTACTATGTAGGAGCTTGAGATACAATAGTAAACCAGATGGGCACAGATCCTTACAGAGCTTGACAGGTTAGGCATGGCCCAGTGCATGTACATCCAGTAATTATAACAGAAACGCTCAGATGATGCTTATCATGTGCCAGACACATTCTAAGAGTCTCACCACATACTCAGTCATTGAGTCTTTACACAAACCCAATGAGGTAGGTACATGCTGAAGATTACATAAGTAGGGATGTAATCCTAGTGTGAATTAGAGTGGACTTGAACTCAGGCAATCTGGCTCGAGTCTGTACTTTTTATTTTTAATCTTCACCCACGGACAGGACAGAGAGGAAGGGGGTGGGGGAGAGACAGAGGCAGACAGAGACAGAGACAGAGACAGAGAGATACATCAATTGGCTGTGGGGACTGGACTTGCAACTCATGTATGTGCCTCAGGTGGGAATCAAACTGGCAACTGTTCTGTGCATGGGACAACGAACTGAGTCATTTTGGCCAGGCCATAGTCCGTGCTCTGTAAACATCTGAATTGAATTTTAAGCTTCTTCGGACCATAAACAATCCTTACACGAGTATAAATCTAGTGAATCAAATCAGTCGAAAAAAATTATTTCCTTTAGAGAAACACAGGCACAGAAATAGTAAGTCAGCTGGGCAGGTACAGACACTGATCAACCACTGGTGACCCACATGATAGCTGTTACTTCCCCCCACCCCCTCCCACCATTTGCTTGGCTTCGAACTCAGCAGCTGTTTCCTGGCAATGGGACTAGGAGAAAAGCTGCCATAATATGGCTTTTCACCTTACTTAACCCTGACCTCTTCATCTGCTCTAGCCACAGGGCTCTTCTAGTTCCAATAAATTCTCAACCATTGATGCCACAATCGTTTCTGCCTATCAGAAATTTCAGGCAGAAAAGAAATGGAAAGTCAAATCAGTAGGTTTTCTTTTCATAAAAGCATACACATTGACTCAGTAGTTTGCTGAATTGGCCAGGTAATCAAGGTAGCAGTTAAGGACATTAGACATGGGACACTAAGTTCGTTTTTTATTACATGGCAGACACAACCCGGTTCTGGATGCCTGAGTGTAGCCAACATGATAGCATCAGTTTGTTCCAAGAAATTCTTCAGGTTTTATGATAACATACCACCCTCACCATCAATCTAGAATAAAACGACAATCCTATATAATAAAGAACTAATATGCAAATGGTCATCATGCTGTAATGGCTCAGACACTCAACACTGGGGAGAGAGGAATGGGGGCCAACTAGGCACAAATGAGCTTGTGAGAGAGGAATGAGGACCAGCCAGGCTGAGGCCTGGGAGATGGACAAGCCGCCCACCCTGGAGTCCTGGGTGCCAGCGGCTGCGCCTGTGGCCCAGGAGGGGGACAAGCTGCCCACCCTGCAGTCCCAGGCACCAGCACCTGGGCCTGCAGCCCGGGAGAGGGACAAGCAGCCCGCCTCATGGTCCCGGGTGACTGTGGATGTGGCCAACATGGGCGAAGCCGGCCCCGGTCCTGGGTGCCTGCGGCCAGACAGAGGGAGGAAGCCCAGGTTCCGGGTGCCTGTAACCGAACAGAAGAAGAAATCCTGGGCCCCAGGTGTGGGGTGAAGCAGAGGTGGTTAGAGGTGGTCAGGCCAGCAGGGGAGCAGTTAGGGGCAATCAGGCCAGTAGGGGAGCAGTTAGGGGTGATCAGGCAGGCAGGCAGAGGTGGTTAGGGGCAATCAGGCATGCAGAGAGGTTAGGGGTGATCAGGCAAGCAGGCAGGCAAGCAGTTAGTAGCCAGCAGTCCCAGATTGTGAGAGGTAGTCGGACATCCCCTGAGGGTCCTGGATTGGAGAGGGTGCAGGCTGGGCTGAGCTGAGGGACCCCCTCTATCCCCCACCCCCTGTGCACAAATTTCATGCACTGGGGCTCTAGTGCTAATATAGAAAGAAACACTACCCTTATTTAACTAATCAAGAATGATTAAGACCAAAAATGATTGTACTTACTGGAGGGCACTGTGCAAGTTTATCAGCTGCCACCAGTTGCACATTTAAGTGTTTACTTTGGGACTTTCCTCTAGATTTAATCAACCTCTGTAAAACCTGATGGAAGAAGACAAAGATCTGAGATACTGTCAATGAGTTGAAAGAAAACAAAATAAAACCAAGATCCCTTTTAATAGTCTGTTTAGCACTGAGTATGAATAGAGAGAAATACAAAGTAACAAATCACATATATCTACTCTGTGATGATATCATCCACTTACACCGACTTTCGCTTGTAATGGATTTGATATGTTTATCCTATTTTTGTTCCATGTGAGGTCTGGGTGGGATCTTGAGTTCCTACCTTAGATTTTACCCCGAAATTTCAAAGGGAGTCCTGCAAAAGTGGAGGAACTGATCTGTACCGGGTCATTTATGTCCAAATTCAGTTGTCATATTTTGGTTCACTATCTCAATGTCAGAGAAATATCAGAGTCATTTATATATATTGGGTCCTTTGTCAATAGTAATTATTGAGGCATCCCGGTTTAATTTTACATTGATAAGGCGGTTTCTTAATAGAAAGCTAAGCAAAACATTTGTACTGGTATATGGCCACATATAACCAGTGATATATCTGTCTTTTGAGCACTGCTATAACTGCATTTTGCCATTTACTCTACTCTCCTTTAACTTTTTTTAAACCTGAAACAGGACCCTCTCCCAAACATAGACTAGTGTACTATGATACTGCAGCACATATGGCTACCAGAACCCCAGTTGCTGCACTTGTGAACCCATGGGGTGAGTGGGACAGGGGGTGAGAGGGGTTGAAATCTATTGCACTGCAGTGAAAGATGCTTCAAATTTCAATCTATCCTAATGCTTCCCCAAAGGTCCTGGCTTGGTTTGGACAAGCTCATCCTGTGCAGAACCAGTGCCAGAGATGGAAGGCCGAGGACATCCGAAGGGCCAGGGAGAAGCCCAGCTCCTGGAGGCATTCTCCGCCCATGAGAGGCGACTACTGCTCTGGTTGGAAGTTGAATTGGAATTAAAATGAACTCTTGGAGGCACTGAAAAAAACCTGATTATTAAGGTAGTACCCCCCAAGGGTACATATTTTATAATCACTTTTTACATTATCGACAGTTTTAAAAAATGAAAGAACACTCAAATCAAAAGTGACCAATTTGAGGCTGTCTCACTTTCATTTTTCCCTCCTCTGGTGGCCTGAAGATACACGGTAAATATCTCATGTGCGTGATCACAGAATAATTATATTCCTTGGAGAATCCAACCTAACCACAAATGTAAGGGTCTGCAATGTTTCCATAAGACATTTCATATGGTGATGTTTGACTTTATATATGACCAATATAGAAACCTTTCCAGAATTATGTACTCTCTCAACTGGGGAGAGACGATAGGTGACACAAGAATTAATATTACCCAAGAAATTTACCAAAATAGAACCCAAAGTCTCTGAAAAGCCAGTTAACTTCTCCTCACCTTTCTTAGTTTTTGTTTCTCTTAGTTCCTGCATAACTGCCACAACAGACTGTGGGCTTTTTGAAGAAATGGACTATTTTTTACTTGCTATCTCAGAACTTCTAGAACCTTTATACACTGTGGGAATTAAAACTGTGCTCATCAAAAAGGGTTTACACAAGACATTCTCCTTGCACATGAACAAAAAAAGCACAGAGGGAAAAACCAAAGAGCTAAATCTTAAGCTGGAGATGAGCTAATTACCTTTGGAGATGAGACTTTCACATGAACAATAATCGGTGCTAAAGATGTCTTTATAAGTTGTGCTGGGTGATTGATGGTGTCTGCATCAAGAACAACCAGTTGCAAAGATCTTGCCAACTCAAAGATTCTTTCAATTTCACTTTGTACTTCCGCTAAAAAGAGAAATAATAAATAACAAGTTATGGTGTTTTTTTTTTTAATTAGTTCTTATATTTAAAAAAATATAGTACCCCTCTTTCAGATGCTTGTCTATATTGAAAAACAGAACATTCAGAATTTACATATTCTGATCTAAGTTAAGATCTTTTCTAAAGAGAGAGAAATGGTTTGAGTTTTGCATAAAACTAAACGGTAGAAAATTCGAGATGGCTCTCTTGATTTGCTTGATTACACTCTTGATTACACTCACCCTAATAGTTAGCTATTTATATAAATACTAGTGAGCTGGTGCACGGATCCACGCACATTGAAAGGAAATTAATTAGAAGGTGGCCAGTGGGGCAGGACTGGGTGAGACAGGCCAGAGCCATGTCCCGAGGTCCCTCCTTGGCTGGCTGCACCTGGGACGGTGCTACAGTGGGGTCCCTCTGGCAGGTGGGGTCCCTCGGCCTGGCCTGTGGGGATTGGGCTAAAACTGGCTCTCTGATATCCCTCAATGGGTCCCAGAGTGTAAGAGGGCACTCTGCAAAGTTGCTGTCATATAGGGTGTTGAACACAAACGCAAGGGTGCAGTAAACGGATTCAGGGCCAATAGTGCCCCAGCAACAACATAACCCATGGCCAAAGGTGGAATCGCGTGGCCCCTCGAAGAATCAGGCTCCGTCCTCTCGGTTCAGGGTGCGTCACCTGATAGCCACCACTGCCAAGTCACTGCAGCTCAGCAGCTCCTGTGGTGAGGGCCTGCTGCCTGGTGGTCAGTGGGTGTTATAGTGGCTGTTCAGAGGGTTGGATACTTAGCATATTAGCCATATATCTAAACTAATAAAAGCGAAATATTAAAATTAACCGTTTCTCCGAGACAGGGTAAGCCACGCCCACCAGCCAATCAGAGCGGCTGTATGCAAATTAGCCCAGCCAACATGGCGGCCGCCACTCACGGACCTGAGTAAACAGCCCTTTCCATTGCGGCAGGAGGGAAAGTGAAGCTGCGCCCCTCAGCTCAGCT